>JASAMX010006221.1:0-19161 GCA_030248175.1 Microlaimidae sp. YZB2_3
ATCTATTACGTACCAGCTAGGTTTTACCTAGGTCAGACGTAATACTTTTCTCAGTCATTTTCCATCCTAAAGTGACTTTCGGTAAAATGACCTTCGACAGATGAAATGCTGATAAAATGGCCTTTGGATAATTTGACATTCACTATTGATCAAGGCCGGTTCATAGAATTTTCGTGTTTTACATTATGTCTTTCAATATTTCGTCTTCTACATCTCGTCTTCGGAAAGCTCGTCTCTTAAAAATCTCATCTTTGGAAAACTAGTTTTGCGGCTGCGATTATATGAACGTACTTTTAAAAAAACATGTTTTTCGGATTTTTGCGAGTAAAGTCCTAAACCTAAACAAAACTTTAAAACCAAGCAAAAATTTATATAAACTTTTATTTAATGATTTGTTATTAAGACTAAAAACCTAAGCCCAAGCGAAGCTCAAAAATTAAGCAAAACTTTATCGTGGTAAATCTGTATTTAATTATGTTCCCTTTAAATTATAGACCGAAAACGTTATTTATTTTCGTAAGCCTAAGCGAATATTGTTTGGCGGTAAAACTAGTCTTTTATGTTAGCAAAATCGCACTCAAAAGACGAGTCGAAGACGAGATGTTTATAAAAGACAAGCTTTCCAAAGGCAAGATGTAGAAGACAATGTTTTTAAAGACTATGTAAAAGATAAAAGTTCCGCACATCATTTAGTATGATTTCTAAATTTCCTTTAGGCGTAGGAAAAATTGTCCCGAAAGTCAATTAGTCCGATTGTGAAATTAACCGAAGGTCGTTTTAACAAAAAGTAATTTGTATAAAAAATCATTATTTTAAGGAAATTTTACGCTGGTCAAATCACGTGGAGCCATTGTATGCCTTTGTGTGGAGTCATTGCCATTATAGGTCCTTAACACTGAATAATTTCCTTTTAAATGGAAGGGTTTTAACTATCGTGAAATCTCCAATTTTTAGCTTCTCCCACAACCATTCCTGCAGAGCAAAACATATATGACGTGATCACACACAAATACTATAAGGCATTTTGAGGGTCTTAAAATATCCTGACGTGATTATGATTGTCTGTTTTATTTTTTATTAAAAAATTGTGGTTCATAAACAATTTTTCCATTGTTTACATTTTTATTTATTTTTCCGTTGCGATTTACTCTCTCACTGGGTTTCGCCCACTAGACCTGGCATGAACTTGTCCATGTGAAGTAAAGAGAAGAAACGGTCCATCTTTGCTTGAACGTGACGTTTAGAAATATGAGGCCAAAAAAATCGAATTTTTTTGAAAAAAGAATGCGAAACAATTTGCTATTTTTAGATTTTTTGGCTAAAAAAATGAGCGATACAGGACTTGAACCTGTAATCTTCAGCCTCAGTACCTCATTGACTGACGTGCTACAATCACACCATCACTCGACAGTGTTACATTACAACTCATATTTATAAGGCGTAAATTTCTAAACATTAACACAACGGGAGTTGTAACACACTCTTGCGCTGAGTGCGCAGCAATAACTATGCTTTTTTCAGTCTTACTATGCTATAATATGACCGTGGTGATATTTAAAGTTTAGTTAATGTCGGTAAAGTTTACTTACATACACCGAAATTGCCAGAAGAAGGGTACCACCACAGTGAAAGAAGTGAGGTTACACGTTTCACCATAGGTAGGTGGGAGTGGGACCTTTATGATATGAAAAGTTATCTAAACTTTCTTCTTTTACATTCGTCTTCTACATTGCGTCCTTTGAAAAACTCGTCTTTTGGGAGCAATTTTGTCAACGATATCGTTTTAAAAGAAGGGGTGATTTTTTTTTGGTTTTTGGTATAATTAAAACGTGTAAAAAGAAAAGACGTTGCTGTTGGCGTAAATTCGAATATTTTTGCAGCCAAGAGCGTACCCAGGGGGGTTATCGGGCTTGTTGACCCCCTCCTTTTGGCTCGGCGGAGGTGAAAAATTAGGGGTCCTAGGAACGATTTTAAAAAATTTTCTCACGCATCGCTCCGATCAGCGCTGAGCATTTATATAACTTTTTACAACTTTTAAGTGATGTTTCTAATTAGTTTCAAAAAGAAGTTTTTTAATTTTTTCGTGCTGTCGCACGATGTTTAATGTTATACCTTTTAAACCTAAAATTTTCAAATTTAACTAAAAAAACAATGCAAATAACAGCAAAAAGAATCACTTAGCGCGAAACACAAAAAAGTTTATCTTTTTTAAATGTCTTTTTTACGGTATTTTACAAATTTCGAGTACAACCCCATACAATCCCCCCTTTCAAAAAATTCGTATGGAGTGAAACCCCCCCTTTCCGAAATCCTGGCTACGCCCGTGTTTGCAGCTAAAGCTGTGGATTTTACCTTTTCTTTTCCTACGCATAAACAAAATCAAAAATTAAACAAAACTTTATTGTGGTGTATATTTCTATTTAATATTTTTTTTAATTTAATACTAAAAACATCACTTAAAAGTTGTAAAAAGTTATATAAATGTCGAGCGCTGATCGGAGCGATGCGTGAGAAAATTTTTTAAAATTGTTCTCCTAGGACCCCTAATTTTTCACCTCCGCCAGCCCAAAAGGAGGGGGGTTACAAGCCCCATAACCCCCCTGGGTACGCTTCTTGGCTGCAAAATATTTGAATTTACGCCAACAGGGACGTCTTTTCTTTTTTCACGTTTTAACTATACCAAAAACCAAAAAAATTATCTTTTGAAAACTATATTGTTTACAAAATCGCTCCCAAAAGACGAGTTTTTCAAAGGACGCAATGTAGAAGACGAATGTAAAAGAAGAAAGTTTAGATAACTTTTCATATCATAAAGGTCCCACTCCCACCTACCTATGGTGAAACGTGTAACCTAGTTTCTTTCACTGTGGTGGTATCTTCTTCTGGCAATTTCGGTGTATGTAAGTAAACTTTACCGACATTAACTAAACTTTAGACTATCATCCACGGTCATATTTATCAGCATAGCTAAGACTGAAAAAAGCATCCGTTATTGCTGCGCACTCAGCGCAAGAGTGTGTTACAAGAACTCCCGTTGTGTTAATGTTTTAGAAATTTACGCCTTATAAATATGAGTTGTAATGTAATACTGTCGAGTGATGAGTGTGATTGTAGCACGTTAGTCAATGAGGTACTGAGGCTGTATATAAAATGTTTAAGTCCTGAATCGCTCATTTTTTTAGCCAAAAAACCTAAAAATGGCGAATTGTTTTTTCGCATTCTTTTTTCATAAAAAATTCGATTTTTTTGGCCTCATATTTCTACAACGTCACGTTCAAGCAAGAATGGACCGTTTACTTATCTTTACTTTCACATGGACGAGCTAGTAATGCCAGGCTCAGTTGGGCAAAACCCCACTCAGAGAGTAAATTGTAATGGTAAAATAAATAAAAAATGTAACAAATGGAAAAATTGTTTATGAACCACAATTTTAATAAAAATAAAACAAGAGCAATCATAATCACGTTCAGGATATTTTAAGACCCCTCAAAATGCCTTATAGTATTTGTGTGTGATCACGTCATATATGTTTTGCTCTGCAGGAATGGTTGTGGGAGAAGCTAAAAATTGGAGATTTCACGATAGTTAAAACCCTTCCATTTAAAAGGAAATTATTTTTCAGTGTTAAGGACCTATAATGGCAATGACTCCACACAAAGGCATACAATGGCTCCGCAATTTGACCAGCGTAAAAATTCCTTAAATAAATGATTTTTTATACAAATTACTTTCTGGTAAAATGACCTTCGATTCATTCACATTGGGACTCATGACTTTCGGGACAATTTTTCCTACGCCTAAAGGAAATTTAGAAATCATACTAAATGGTGTGCGGAACTTTTATCTTTTACATAGTCTTTAAAAACATTGTCTTCTACATCTTTGCCTTTGGAAAGTTTATTTTTGTGAAATTTCTAATTATTCGACTCCTCTTTTTTTGGCAATTTATTTAGCATAACAAAAAAAAACCTAGTTTTACCGCCAAACAATATTTTTATTCGCTATTTTAGGCTTACGAAAATAAATTAGCGTTTTTCGGTCTATAATTTAAAGGGAACGTAATTAAATACAGATTTACCCATAAAGTTTTGCTTTAATTTTTGAGCTTCGCTTGGGTTAGGTTTTTAGTCTTAATAACAAATCATTAAAAATAAAAGTTTATAAAAAAAATTTTTTGCTCTTGGTTTTAAAGTTTTGTTTGAGTTTAGGACTTTATTGCGCAAAAAAAACGTGTTTTTTTAAAAGTACGTTTATATAATCGCAGACACAAAACTAGTTTTCCAAAGATGAGATTTTTTAAGAGACTAAGTTTCAAAAACAATGTAAAGAAAACGAAACGAAAGACATAATGTAAAACACGAAAGATTCTATGGAACCGGCCTTGATCAATCGTGAATGTCAAATTATCCAAAAGCCATTTTATCCGGCATTTCATCTGTCGAAGGTCATTTTACCGAAAGTTCACCTTACGATGGAAAATGACTGGGGAATCCTACGTTGTGGTTATCTAGTTCAACCCAAACTGATAATGATCAATAATAATAATACGGTAATAATACGGTAATAATTAAAACGGTGAGACTTTACACTCACAATGGTCGAAGGAAGATATGCGCCATTGCGGGACAAAATGTTTTCGAGACCGAGAAAAAGCGAGTACGGGGACGCGAAGACCCCCATCATCAATCAATCAATTTCATTGATCAAAGACAAATGTAGATAAACTTAACAAAAAGAAAGTTATGAGACCCAAAAACTTAAGTTTTCAATTTATTTAATTTCAACCAAAAAAAAATGAATACAGCTGTTTTTTTTTCAAAATATAAGTTTAGTTACGATGTGGTTTTTATAGGCATTTTATATTTTACAACCAAAAAGTTAAATTAAAATTATAAAAACCAATACTTTAAAGTCGTAAAGTTAATTTCGCTTATTTAACTCTTAAATAAACAAAGTTCATTAACTAAATTCAGTTTAAAACAGGAAAAACTAAAATTTTAACTATTATCTTTTTTTTTTGAAAGTCTACTACGAAAATTTGTTTAGTGTGATGTTTTCATTTCAAAAAATGCTTTTTGGTTAAACAACCTTTTTGACAAATGAGCTTCTGGTAAAAATGCTTTTCGGTAAGTTGTTGACATTCGGATTATTTAAATATCAATAAATTTAGTTTTAGTTTTTAGGTTATGGCGTTATACCAATCTGCATAGGGATGATTTAACCTGATGGTCAATTAGTCTGAATTTTCAAATTATCCGATAACCATTTTACCGAAAGGGCATTTTGTATGCAAAAATGTCAAATGTTTAAATGTTCTGTGATCAAATTAGGCAAAAAAAAAAAAAACAGGGGCCACAACAGAATTTTTTTGATTAATTTTTTGCTGATGCGGAACCATAATGAAATTTTATCCTTTCCCGTACTTTAAGTTATGTTTGCGTGTCACAATAAATTTTTATTTTTTTATATTAAAAATAAAGTTTTGATTTGAAATACTTTTTTAATCAATCGCTAAAAAAATAAAAATCATTGGTTCGATTTTTTTGATTATTTTGGGACGGTCCTTATTTTTTCATTTTTTAGCGGTTAAAGTAATTATAAAATCAAGTCAAAAAATATTTCGCAAAATAAATTAAATAAAAATTTCATAGTATAAAATATATTTAAATAGTAATGTATAAAAATTTAATTTCATACTAAGCGGTCGTCGCTGCAAAGATCAAAATGCTTAGAAAATAAAAATTATTTGGTCCGGATTTTTTTTGATTATTTTTGGGACGGTCCTCATTTTTTCATTTTTTAGCGGTTACGGTAATTATAAAATCGAGTCGAAAAATATTTCGCAAAATAAATTAAATAAAAATGTAAATATATTTGAATGGTAATGTATTAAAATTTAATTGCATACTAAGCGGTCGTCGCTGCAAAGATCAAAATGCCGCCGAATCCGCAGTACGCGACATTAAATCGTGCGCAACTGAATTATGAATATTTGCACACCAACTCGTAAGTTAATTTTGAATTAATTTATATTTAAATGGCGTAAACATCATTTAAAAGCACCGTTTAAGATAGAAAGTCATTTTAAAAAAGCTTAACGAATAAAATATTATTTTGTGCGTTCTGAAGATATTATTTAATATTATTTAATACTAGGGGCACAGGTACTAAACGATTACCAAAAAGCGATTAAAGATTTCCACGCTACAAATTATAAATTAAATAAAATGTTTCTAGGTCAATTTTGACCTGGAAATCACGATTTTAAACTCTAAAAGATGATTAAAACACGATTTTTGATAATATAGGGTAAAATATAGGCAAAAATGACAATATTTTTGGTACACAATTTTTACTGTTAAGAAAAAAATATTAAACGCTAAATTAAAACAGAAATTTTGTTTTAACATTGCTTAAAGTTCGGAAAATAAAAAAAATAAAAAAAATTATGATAAATTCGATAGTCACATGGACCACCAAAAATATTGACAACAAATTTGTTTTTGCTTAAAAAACTAATTAAGCTTAATTTTAATCAAATTTATTTTTTCTAAGCCTAAGCAAAGGTACAATTCCGATACGCGTTCCGAAATTCGATTTGACCGACCCTAAAGTAAAATACACATTTAAAACATTTTTGTACACTTAATCGGACACAGAGACTTCGTTTTGATGGTTATTTTTAAGATTTGGGCTTATCGAAAAGAGTTATGAACCAATTTGTACCCAAAAAATGACATTTTTCAGCATATGCAATTTACGATGTTAATAAAAAAATTTATAAACACAAAAATTAAATTAAAAACTATGTTTTAACAATGCTAGAAGTCTTAAAAACTCAAAAATTTTCAAAAAAATTCAAAATTCGAAAGTTACATGGACCACCAAAATCATGGGCAACAAAATTTGTTTGGCTTTAAACACTAATTAAAACTTAGTTTCTCACCCATTTATTGTTCCTAAGCCTAAGCAAAACCTCAAAATTCAACAAAATTGTAATATAATTGATTTTTATTAAAATAAGTTGTTTTTCAAAAATGTGAATTTTTTCACAACTAAAATTTGATGGGTATTTGAACGGTTATTATAAAAAATTGGTTGTTACCATGAAAAAAATAAAAGTATATTTGTAACTGTCAGACACTTGATAATACGAAAAAAATAATAATTTGACCGTGGTGATATCTAAAGTTTAGTTAATGTCGGTAAAGTTTACTTACATACACCGAAATTGCCAGAAGAAGATACCACCAGGCCATGTGAAGAAACTAGGTTACACGTTTCACCATAGGTAGGTGGGAGTGGGACCTTTATGATATGAAAAGTTATCTAAACTTTCTTCTTTTACATTCGTCTTCTACATTGCGTCCTTTGAAAAACTCGTCTTTTGGGAGCGATTTTGTAAACAATATAGTTTTCAAAAGATAATTTTTTTGGTTTTTGGTATAGTTAAAACGTGTGAAAAGAAAAGACGTCCCTGTTGGCGTAAATTCAAATATTTTGCAGCCAAGAGCGTACCCAGGGGGGTTATGGGGCTTGTAACCCCCCTCCTTTTGGGCTGGCGGAGGTGAAAAATTAGGGGTCCTAGGAGAACAATTTTAAAAAATTTTCTCACGCATCGCTCCGATCAGCGCTCGACATTTATATAACTTTTTACAACTTTTAAGTGATGTTTTTAGTATTAAATTAAAAAAAATATTAAATAGAAATATACACCACAATAAAGTTTTGTTTAATTTTTGATTTTGTTTATGCGTAGGAAAAAGAAAGGTAAAATCCACAGCTTTAGCTGCAAACACGGGCGTAGCCAGGATTTTGGAAAGGGGGGAGTTGCACTCCATACGAATTTTTTGAAAGGGGGAGGGTTGTGAGGGGTTGTACTCCGAATTTTTAAAATACCGTAAAAAAGACATTAAAAAACGGTAAAAATTTTTGCGCTTTGCGCTAAGTGATTCTTTTTGCTGTTATTTACATAGTTTTTTTAAGTTAAATTTGAAAAATTTTAGGTTTAAAAAGGTATAACATTAAACATCGTGCGACAGCACGAAAAAATTAAAAAACTTCTTTTTGAAACTAATTAGAAACATCACTTAAAAGTTGTAAAAAGTTATATAAATGTCGAGCGCTGATCGGAGCGATGCGTGAGAAAATTTTTTAAAATTGTTCTCCTAGGACCCCTAATTTTTCACCTCCGCCAGCCCAAAAGGAGGGGGGTTACAAGCCCCATAACCCCCCTGGGTACGCTCTTGGCTGCAAAATATTTGAATTTACGCCAACAGGGACGTCTTTTCTTTTCACACGTTTTAACTATACCAAAAACCAAAAAAATTATCTTTTGAAAACTATATTGTTTACAAAATCGCTCCCAAAAGACGAGTTTTTCAAAGGACGCAATGTAGAAGACGAATGTAAAAGAAGAAAGTTTAGATAACTTTTCATATCATAAAGGTCCCACTCCCACCTACCTATGGTGAAACGTGTAACCTAGTTTCTTTCACTGTGGTGGTATCTTCTTCTGGCAATTTCGGTGTATGTAAGTAAACTTTACCGACATTAACTAAACTTTAGATATCACCACGGTCATATTATAGCATAGTAAGACTGAAAAAAGCATAGTTATTGCTGCGCACTCAGCGCAAGAGTGTGTTACAACTCCCGTTGTGTTAATGTTTTAGAAATTTACGCCTTATAAATATGAGTTGTAATGTAACACTGTCGAGTGATGGTGTGATTGTAGCACGTCAGTCAATGAGGTACTGAGGCTGAAGATTACAGGTTCAAGTCCTGTATCGCTCATTTTTTTAGCCAAAAAATCTAAAAATAGCAAATTGTTTCGCATTCTTTTTTCAAAAAAATTCGATTTTTTTGGCCTCATATTTCTAAACGTCACGTTCAAGCAAGAATGGACCGTTTCTTCTCTTTACTTCACATGGACAAGTTCATGCCAGGCTCAGTGGGCGAAACCCAGTGAGAGAGTAAATTGTAATGGTAAAATAAATAAAAAATGTAACAAATGGAAAAATTGTTTATGAACCACAATTTTTTAATAAAATAAAACAGACAATCATAATCACGTCAGGATATTTTAAGACCCTCAAAATGCCTTATAGTATTTGTGTGTGATCACGTCATATATGTTTTGCTCTGCAGGAATGGTTGTGGGAGAAGCTAAAAATTGGAGATTTCACGATAGTTAAAACCCTTCCATTTAAAAGGAAATTATTCAGTGTTAAGGACCTATAATGGCAATGACTCCACACAAAGGCATACAATGGCTCCACGTAATTTGACCAGCGTAAAAATTCCTTAAATAAATGATTTTTTATACAAATTACTTTCTGGTAAAATGACCTTCGGGTAATTTCACATTGGGACTAATTGACTTTCGGGACAATTTTTCCTACGCCTAAAGGAAATTTAGAAATCATACTAAATGGTGTGCGGAACTTTTATCTTTTACATAGTCTTTAAAAACATTGTCTTCTACATCTTGCCTTTGGAAAGCTTGTCTTTTAAACATCTCGTCTTCGACTCGTCTTTTGAGTGCGATTTTGCTAACATACTTTTTTAAAAGCTAGTTTTACCGCCAAACAATAAAGTTTTGTTTGATTTTTATATTTCGCTTAGGCGTACGAAAATAAATTACGTTTTCAGTCTATAATTTAAAGTGAACATAATTAAATACAGATTTACCACGATAAAGTTTTGCTTAATTTTTGAGCTTCGCTTGGGCTTAGGTTTCCAGTCTTAATAACAAACCATTAAATAAAAGTTTATCATGATAAATTTTTGCTTGGTTTTAAAGTTTTGTTTAGGTTTAGGACTTTAGTCGCAAAAATCCGAAAAACATGTCTTTTTAAAAGTACGTTTATATAATCGCAGCCGCAAAACTAGTTTTCCAAAGATGAGATGTTTAAGAGACGACCTTTCCGAAGACGAGATATAGAAGACGAAATATTGAAAGACATAATGTAAAACACGAAAATTCTATGAACCGGTCTTGATCAATAGTGAATGTCAAATTATCCAAAGGCCATTTTATCAGCATTTCATCTTTCGAAGGTCATTTTACCGAAAGTCATTTTAGGATGGAAAATGACTGAGAAAAGTATTACGTCTGACCTAGGTAAAACCTAGCTGGTCCGTAATAGATATTAATAATACGTAATAATACGTAATAATAATCTCGGTTGACTTTACACTCACAATGGTCGAAGGAAGATATATCGCCATTGCGGACAAAATGTTTCAACCGAGAAAAAAGCGATTACAAAAACACAAGGGCCCATATCATAAATAAATCAATTTCATTAATATGGAGAAATATCGATAAACTTAACAAAAAGAAAGTTATGAGACCAAAAACTTAAGTTTTAAACTTGTTTAATTTCGACCAGTAATAAATGAATAGGGCTGTTTTTTTTCTTCAAAATATAAGTCAGTTACGATGTGGTTTTTATAGCGTTGTGTTTTACAACCAAAAGTTAAATTAAAATTATAAAAACCAATACTTTAAAGTCGTAAAGTTAATTTCGCTTATTTAACTCTAACATAAACAAAGTTCGTTAACTCAATTCAGTTTAAAACAGGAAAAACTAGGAGTGTTATTATTATCTTTTTTTTTGAAAGTCTACTACAAAAATTTGTTTCGTGTAATTTTTTCATTTCAAAAATGCTTTTGGTTAAATGACCTTTGACAAATGAGCTTCTGGTAAAAATGCTTTTGGGTAAGTTGTTGACATTCGGATTAGTTAAATATCAATAAATTTAACTTTAGTTTTTAGGTTATGGCGTTATGCATACATAGGCTTCGGATAAATTAACCTGATGGTCAATTAGTCTGAATTTCAAATTATCCGAAGACCATTTTACCAAAAGACCATTTGTATGTAAAAATGTCAAATATTTAAATGTTATCTGATCAAATTACGCGAAGTACAAAAAAACAGCAAATAAGAACAGAATTTTTTTGGTAATTTACTGCTGATCGGAACCATAATGAAATTTTATACTTTCCCGTACTTTAAGTTATGATGTTGCGTGCTATACCAGCACTAAATTTTTATTTTTTATATTAAAAATAAAGTTTTGATTTGAAATCTTAATCAATCGCTTAGAAAATAAAAATTATTTGGTTCGATTTTTTTTTGATTATTTTTGGGACGGTCCTTATTTTTTCATTTTTTAGCGGTTAAAGTAATTATAAAATCGACTCGAAAAATATAGCAAATAAATTAAATAAAAATTTAATATTATAAAATATATTTAAATAGTAATGTATAAAAATTTAAGTTCATACTAAGCGGTCGTCGCTGCAAAGATCAAAATGCTTAGAAAATAAAAATTATTTGGTCCGGATTTTTTTGATTATTTTTGGGACGGTCCTCATTTTTTCATTTTTTAGCGGTTACGGTGATTATAAAATCGAGTCGAAAAATATTTCGCAAAATAAATAAAAATGTAAATATATTTGAATGCAATGGTAATGTATTAAAATTTAATTGCATACTAAGCGGTCGTCGCTGCAAAGATCAAAATGCCGCCGAACCCGCAGTACGCGACATTAAATCGTGCGCAACTGAATTATGAATATTTGCACACCAACTCGTAAGTTAATTTTTAAATTAATTTATATTTAAATGGCGTAAACATCATTTAAAAGCACCGTTTAAGATAGAAAGTCATTTTAAAAAAGCTTGACAAATAAAATATTATTTTGTGCGTTCTGAAGATATTATTTAATATTATCTAATACTGGGGGCACAGGTATTAAACGATTACCAAAAAGCGATTAAAGTTTCCACGCTACAAATTATAAATTAAAAAATGTTTCTAGGTCAATTTTGACTTGGAAATAACAATTTTAAACTCTAAAAGATGATTAAAACACGATTTTTGATAATTTAGGGTAAAATATAGGCAAAAATGACAATATTTTGGGTACACAATTTTTACTGTTAAGAAAAAATATTAACCGCTAAATTAAAACACAACCTTTGTTTTAACATTGCTTGAAGTTCGGAAAATAAAAAAAATAAAAAAATATGATAAATTCGATAGTCACATGGACCACCAAAAATATTGACAACAAATTTATTTGTTTTTGCTTAAAAAACTAATTAAGCTTAATTTTAATCAAACTTATTTTTTCTAAGCCTAAGCAAAAGTACAATTCCGATACGCGTCCCAAAATTCGATTTGACCGACCCTAAAGTAAAATACACATTTAAAACATTTTTGTACACTTAATCGGACACAGAGACTTCGTTTTGATGGTTATTTTTAAGATTTGGGCTTATCGAAAAGAGTTATGAACCAATTTGTACCCAAAAAATGACATTTTTCAGCATATGCAATTTACGATGTTAATAAAAAAATTTATAAACACAAAAATTAAATTAAAAACTATGTTTTAACAATGCTAGAAGTCTTAAAAACTCAAAAATTTTCAAAAAAATTCAAAATTCGAAAGTTACATGGACCACCAAAATCATGGGCAACAAAATTTGTTTGGCTTTAAACACTAATTAAAACTTAGTTTCTCACCCATTTATTGTTCCTAAGCCTAAGCAAAACCTCAAAATTCAACAAAATTGTAATATAATT
Organism: Microlaimidae sp. YZB2_3; assembly: GCA_030248175.1. Lineage (NCBI taxonomy): Eukaryota > Metazoa > Nematoda > Chromadorea > Desmodorida > Microlaimidae > Microlaimidae sp. YZB2_3. The sequence goes on from JASAMX010006221.1 coordinate 12,607, forward strand.
GATTTTTATTAAAATAAGTTGTTTTTCAAAAATGTGAATTTTTTCACAACTAAAATTTGATGGGTATTTGAACGGTTATTATAAAAAATTGGTTGTTACCATGAAAAAAATAAAAGTATATTTGTAACTGTTAGACACTTGAGTGAAAAAAAAAACGAAAAAAATAATAATAATTTGATTAAAGGCTTAATAAAAAAATTTCTTAATATTATATATTGTACATGCCAAAATAGGGCAATTTTTGGGTATAAATCGGCTTATAACTCCTAATAAAAAGCTCAAATCTCAAAAATAACCACAAAAATCAAGTCTACGGGTCCAATTTAGGGTATGAAGATGTTTTATAAGCGTATTTTACTTTAGGGTGGGACAAATTAAATTTTGGGACGTGTATGGGAATCCTACCCTAAGCAAAACCTAAAAATTAAGCTAAATTGTGTTAAGAGACATTTTTATTAAATTATCCCTTTTTTTAACTTTAATATTTTTCACGTCTGAATTTTAAGACTTTTTAAGCGGTTGCTATACAAAATTGGTGAAGACCAGAAAAAAGCTAAAAATATATTTAGAACCGCCAAACTCTCGGCATTCTAATCTAACAAATATTCATTTATATTAGTTAAAGCATTAAAAAAATTCTTAACAGCATAAAATGTATTTTCAAAAAAGGTCACTTTGGCTATAAAACACCATTTACTTTTTTAAAAGGTAGCTTAATCACTTTTTAATGCCCAAAATTGAGATCGCAAAGTCAGAATTGACCTAGTAACATGTCTTATTTATGTTTGTTGGATGGAATTCTCAAACTGATTTTTGGTACCTGCACGTTTAGTACTTGTAATGTAACTGGGTGACCCAACTCTTCTTTATTTTGGCACTGGTTTGGTTGGGTACAAGTTCCATACGTGTACCAAAATTCGATTTGACTGATTCAAAAGTAATTACTAGATGTAAAACATCTTTATAGCATAAATTAAACACACAGACCTCATTTTTGTGGTTATTTTTCGGATTTAAGCTTCTAAAAAAAGTTATGAACCAATTTGTACCCAAAAATTGCCTTTTTTTGTTTTTTATTAAGCCTTTAATCGAATTAATATTATTTTTTTTGTATTATCAAGTGTCTGGCAGTTACAAATATACTGTTATTTTTTTCATCGTAACTACCAATTTTTTATAGTAACCGTTCAAATACCCACAAAATTTTAGTTGTGAAAAAATTATAAAATTTTTGAAAAACAACTTTTTTTAATAAAAATCAATTATTTTACAATTTTGTTTGATTTTTAGGTTTTGCTTAGGCTTAGGAACAATAAATCGCTGAAAAACTAAATTTATATTAGCATTAAAAATGAAACAAATTTTCTTGTCCATGTTTTTGGTGGTCCATGCGAATTTCGAATTTTCAATTTGTTTGAAATTTTTTGTGTTCTTCAAACTATTAGCATTGTTAAAACATAGTTTTTATTTTAGTTTGTTAGTTTACAATTTTTTGGGTATTATAAATTGGCTCATAACTTTTTACCAATAGCTTAAATCTTAAAAATAACCACAAAAATGAGGTCTACGTGTTCTATTTAAGTTATAAAAATGTTTTACAACTTGTATTTACTGTTAAATTGGTCAAATCGAATTTTGGTACACGTATGGAACTTGTACCGTTTGGTTGTTCTCGGGGTTTGTAATACACGGTCCGAAACCCTTTACAAAAAATGGTTTGAGAAAGTTTTGTTGATCTGGAGATCTCAATTTTAAGTTTTAGAAAGTGATTTAAATTAAGTTTTGAAGATAAAATAAAAAAGTCCTATTATTTTGGATGCTGGTTGCACATTATTTACTCTACTAAAAATATTTGTTTTTAAAACCTGTAAACTTAGTAAAACTATGTTTTAACATTGCTAAAAGTTTGTAACACTTAGTAATTTAAAAAAAAATTATAAAAATCAGATAGTGAGGAGCAGAAAAAGAGGCAGACTCTAGAAACCTGAAAACAGAATATAAATGCGACGAAAAGCGGCGCCAGGCGGACGCGAAGCGTCCGCCGGGGGGTGTCCCCCAGCCGCTGGAGGCGAAATTTTTGGATTAAGCATTAAAAATGAGCAAAATTAGGGCTTAAAAATACCTATTTACAATAAATTCAATGCAGCCAGGACGGCAGAATCCACTTTTGGCATACCCCAAGAAAGACGGTAGGAAGAAGCGGGGTTAATAATGGAGTTACCTTCGTTTTACCTCCCCCCACCCCCCGCCCCTGGACCTACCTCCTCTTCCTTATTTTTACCTCAGCCAACCCAGGAAGAGGGGGGGAAAGCCCCCTGCCCCCCTGTGGCACAGGGCCTGGTGAGGAGGGTCGACTCGGGGCAGATAGCTTTAAAAGGTACTACAAATCCCGACCATAGATACGTGTATGTTATGTACCAAGTATCGATTTGACTGTTTAAAAAGTAAAATGCACATATAAAACCTTTTTATTGCCTAAATAGATTACTTAAAGCTTATTTTTAAGATTTAAATTATTTGTAAGGAGTCACGACCAAGTAAGCCCAAAAATCCGCTAAGTTTATTTATGCTGTTAATAAAAATTCTTGTTAAGCAGGAAAATAACTTAAAAACTATATTTTTACATTTCAAAAAATCTAAACAATCTAAAAAATTTTAAAAATTTGATTGTTACATTTACATAGACCACTCACCAAAAATATGAACAACATTTTTTTATTTGTTTTATAAGATAATTTAAACTTAGTTTTGCTTAATGTTAGTTATCTAACCCTAAACAAACCCTAAAAATTAATATAAACAGTATTTTGACATGTTTTTATTTAACTGATTGTCATACAAAATCAGTCAGGGGTAAAAATTTTTAAACCATATTTAGAGCTGTTGAAATCAGAGCCCCCTCTCCCCAATTATGAACAGCAATTCCCCAGAATATCTCTTTCTGTTGCTTACAAGCAGTGGAAATGTCAATGTTAAAGGAACCTGTAAAATAATAAACTTTTCCAAAGGACGGAAACCTTTTTTTCCCTACCCCTAACAGCAATTCCCATTTTATAAAGTAAAATTGCGACGTCCACACAAACAAACAAACAAACAATCAAGCTAATCACAAAAAAGTGGAAAAAAAATCATAAAACTTAAAAAAAATGATAGTTTTTTAATTGTGATGCTACAAAATAGGTAACAATTTTAAAAAATGCCTCTCTGTACCGCCAAATTTTTTCTTTTGCCGATTCAAAAGCGAAGGGGTCTAGCCCTAGTGTCTAAATCCCGTAGACCATATAAATATATGTTATTTGTTAATAAAAAATGTTTGTTTCAGCACAACTCACGAATTTTTATTTGGAGCTATTGTGGAATTGGTAGACAACAGCAGAGATGCAGGGGCCTCTAAACTGGATATTTATACCGGTAAAGATTAATAGATTAATAGTTATAAAGAACTTTTTAATATAGGTGTGTTAATATTCTGGGTTGTATCCAGGGGGGGGGGATGGGGAGAATATATCCCCTTCTCAATTCTGAGGAAGCAAAAAATTTTATAAGGGTCCCCCTTTTGATTTTTGCAAAAAAAATTGAGAAAATATTTTTTTCCATTAAAGTTTTCCTGCGACTTATTTAATGCATCGCTTTTTTAATTTAATGCATAAAAAATCCAAAAAATTTTCTTCTTCGCAGACAATGTTCTTCATTAATATGATAGGTACGAATTACTAGATTTTACTCAATTGCTGAATAAACGATAATATTTGTTGCAAAAAGTCCTTTTCTTCGTATATACCCCCGCAAAATGCCCCCCCTTTATTGAATTCCTCTTTCCCCCGCCAAAAGACCCAAAACCTTACCCCCCGCCCCGCCCCCCCCCCCCCCCCCCCCCCCCCCCCCCCCCCCCCCCCCCCCCCCCCCCCCCCCCCCCCCCCCCCCCCCACCCCCCCCCCCCCCCCCCCCCCCCCCCCCACCACATTACTACATCCAGTTAAAAAATTAATTGCATTTTATTCTTCAATCGTTATTTACAATTACCATAGTTCTGCTAATAATGGCATGCTTAAGACGGAGACAGCCTCCAAATACAGCGAAGCCAAATTTTTTTGTAAGGGATTACATTGTTTTGTTTTTCTTTAATTTTATCTTTTTTGTCTTTTTTCTTTTCGTAAGTGGGACCCTTACGTTTTTTGAATTTTGGGAGAGAAAAATTTTTTTCTTTAATATTAATACAAAAACTTCCCTGATGCCTTCCAAAAGCATATTAACAGTCAAAAAACCAAATTTTCCCCGCTTCGCGGATAGTTTAAATTCACAATTTGTCTTAGTTTTTCGATTTCAAATTGATTATGCCGTGCAATAGTTAAGGCATTATAATGTTAAATCAAACTACTATAAACATTATTAACCTTTTATTAACGTTTTAAACACGTTTTAAATGTATAGGTATAATCATCTGGAATTAAAATTTCTAGTGTATTTTAGCGCCTTAAATTAAAAATTTTCTCCCCTGGGGGGCATTCTGCCCGCCGGACCCCCCTGAGAAGGGGCTCAGCATCTTGACCTCGCTGGGGGCTCTCGTCCCCAGACCACACATTACTGGGGGGCTGCCGCCCCCAGACCCCCCTTCAAGGCTGGTATTTACCCCTCCCCAGACCGCCCCTTAAAATGAAGTCCTGGGCACGCCACTGAGTTAAGATACCATGTCGGTTTTTGTGCATAACTCGTGCCGTACGTGACGGACAGAAGCAAACTATATGTTGGGAGAAAGGGTATTTTTTTCCGGTCAGTTCGGTATTCTTAACCAATTTGGTGGCCTATTGAAAATATTCCACGCCCAGATATGCTTCGTTGAAAAAAGGCATTTTAAAACAGTTTTTCCCAATTTAACAGAACCAGAGTTAATATTAGGTAATAAAATTTAACTCAAGATAGATACACCAAATGTATATGCCGAGGGGCGTAGCCACGATTTCGGAAAGGGGGGAGGCACTGAGTTAAGGGAGTTGTACTCCATACAAATTTTTCGAAAGGGGGGGTTGTAGGGCGTTGTACTCCAAATTTTCAAAATACCGTAAAAAAGACATTAAAAAAAGGTAAAAATTTTTGCGCTTCGCGCTAAGTGAATCTTTTTGCTGTTATTTGCATTGCATTGTTTTTTAAGTTACACTTGAAAAAATTTTCAGCTTAAAAAGGTATAACATTAAAAATCGTGCGACAGCACGAAAAATTTTTTAAAAATTCTTTTTTAAAAATTATAAAGGAAAAAAACACCAACCAAAACCCCCCCCCCCCCCCCCCCCCCCCCCCCCCCCCCCCCCCCCCAAAAAGAGAAAAACTTAAAAACTGGCTCAGAATTATGGTACAACTGCTGTATTAAAAGTTAGGAACAAACTAATTCTTATCAAATGACTAAACTTTCATTTATATTTTTTTTGATTTTACGTCGGGAAACTGCATTTTGAAACATTTGTTTGAAACTAATTTTTAAGAAAGGATCTCAGACGGAGCAATAGCCGAGTAATTAGAACGTTGTACTCGGAATCCCGGAGCTCTAGGTTCAAATCCCCCCTGGTCAATATTTTTAACCTCAAAAAATTTTTTTTTATTTTAAACTTTTTAATTAAAAAAAGTTCATTATTCAATACTGTATTCAACCCCGTACGTGTTTTGAAATAGTTTTAAGGTAAAATCGGTATATAGTCAAACTCCCGAGTACATGTTTTGGAAAAAATTGGTGAAATTTTTGCAAATGTATCGTTCTACCTTAAACCTTAGCTGATTTTTGTTAAAAAAATGTACGAAAGAAATAATCGTACTTTTGTCTTCATTTCGATATCTTGATTTTAAATTTTAACAAAAGTATTTGTCGAGATATAGTGTTTTAGTGCAAAAAAAACCTGCGATTTTCGGTGAAATGCAAGAGGAAGAAAAAATGGTTGGTTAAATTTGGTTGTATTTGAGAAAATACTGACTTTATCTTTTATTATTTTATAATGGGGGTTAGTTTAATTTAACATCTTTTAAAAAAGCTAAAAAAATAAGTTTTGCGTGGACTGTGTGGTATAGAATTAATTAGTACCGGCAGGGGTGTAGCCAGGATTTCGGAAACGGAGAGTTGTAAATGTACTCCATTTTTTCGTAAGGGCGTGGGGTTGTAGCCATACATGGGCAAGTTGGTCCGGAGTGGGGGGGGGGGAGGTTTAAACCCCAAATTAGGGGGGGGGGGTTAAAATCCGAGAAACGCAAAATACCCATATCGTTTTTTTTCTGGAGTGCATTTTACCCATATCGTTTTTCGATTTTGAAGGAAAAATAGGTTAAAAACACTAATTTTAGGTCAAAAAGCCCTTTTTATTGCATTTTTGAGCTTTTTATTGCTTAAAACATTCATTTTGACCTCAAAACTTAAGTTTGGAGGCAGTTAGAAGTCATTTTAAAGACATTTTTTTTCTTCATTTTTCCAAAATTGGGGGGGGGGTTAACTTTTTCTCCCCCCCCCACTTCTGAGTGGGGGGGGTTAAACCCCACTTCTCAGAATTTGGGGGGGGGTTAACCCCCCCCCCCCCC
>JASAMX010006222.1:0-10976 GCA_030248175.1 Microlaimidae sp. YZB2_3
TATGTATAGTACTTCGTTCAGTTACGTATGATAAATTATTGAATTATTGTATTTTAATATATATATTTGTCCAATAAAGTTGTCAAATATCGTTTTTTTATTATTGTTGTTAATAAATAGTCTGGGCCACTTGAGTGATTAGTTTGTTATGTTAAACAATTTTACTTCTTATGTTTAAAACATTTTTTTAAATTTTATAACAGAAGTGCTGTCGAATTTTTAAATATTTCGCAACTGATGAACACAAAATTGAAAACAGGTCATTTTGACCGAATGTTTTTTGTTGATAAAAAATTTACTGGGACACATATCAACAGACTTTTTGGCATTTTAATTGATGCTTTGTTTAGTTAGTTTCCTTTTGATACTTTCATAGTCAGTCTCGGATATTCATTTACAAATTAAAAATTTGATCCTAAGATATGCTTAAACTAAAACAAAGCTTGCGTTTATGTCCATTATAAGCCTAAAATGAGCCCAAATCAGATATAAGCCTTTTCGCTCGCCTAATCCGGCCTAGCCAAATAAAGTCAAACCTAAGCGAAGCCTAAATGCTAGTCCAACCTAAACCTATTCCAAGGCAAGTAAAACCTAAACCGAAGTCAAACCGAATAGAGCCTAAAAGTAGGTCATACGTAAGGTCAAGCCAGCCATCGCCTAAGCCGCGTCTAATCCATGTTGCAATCCTAAACCTAAGCAAGCTCTATTCACAGGTGTGGAGCGCTTCGCCTTCTCGCTTTCAAAGCAGAACTACCTGCCTGAACTTATGCATTATATGGGGCGTTTGGACAGGATTTACACCGATCGCACAGGTTCTGACTTAATCAGTCAAATGAGCTTAATCGCCTTGTCACTCCCGTGTGACGAAGATAAGAGCCTGAAAATAAAACTACCTAGTCCACCAAAAATGGTCATCGACTACAAGAAGGAGTGTGCTGACCAAACTAAAGTATTGTCTGTTATTTTATTATATTGTTACTTCTTCTTGCTACACCTTTTACTACGCGCACTAAACTCATACAAATATAATTTTTTAACACTTATAAAATTTAGTGGATTAAAAACATGCTTCTGGGTCATAAAACATATTTTTCACGAGTTCTTTTTCGTCAATTTCTTAAATTTATTTTTATGACGCGTATATTTCGCGAACCATATGCGTATAATGTGAATTTTATCATCGTACATTTATTATACAACTCCATTTACATTTCGCTAAATGTGCAATTGTTTATTTATAATCTTTATTGTGTACATTTCGCAGTATAAAGATTTACTAACAAATTATAATATAATATACAGTTAAATATGTTTTATAATTTTGTTTAAGTTGTTGTTTGTCGTGGATAGCTCAGATGATTACGATGACTTAATGGCACCTAAAAGCGTTATTTTGGACATTCTTGGACTACTGCCTATTGGTATAGTTATTATTTAATTATGGTTAATCTGTTTACTATTTTTTGTGATAAAATACCAGGTGTGAAAGAAGTCTATACATTTTTTTATTTTGAAATGATTTTTTAATAGAAACGTAATTCAAACAATACTTAATACATTGTATATAACGACGAAAGCCATAAATACACAATATAAGGTAGTTTTGCTAAAAGAAATTCTTTGTAAGTTGATGTCCTAATATTTTGTTAGTTTTTTTAAAGAACAATTATCAAAATTTTTAAGCCTTGAATCTGACATATATCTGAGATTAAGATTTAATAAGATGTTTTCGCAACTATTGACTGTCCTTATAATGGCAACAATAAAGGGCGATGACGAAGAACAGTAAGAGTTGAATCAACTGTGCGGTCGCCTACTTGGTATTATGTCTTATTTTGATGCGAGCGTTAGATTTATGCAAATTTCTGAGATTTTTAATTAAACAAATTTTAAAAAATACTTAGTTTTAGACTCCGTTCACCTGAGCGTGTCCGTGATTCAGTACGGTAAATCGGCGCGGGTTGTGGTTCCGTTCGCCGTGTTCCAGGAAAAGCAGACCATTCTGCAGGAAGTGTCACGGATGTCCGTAACGGGGCGGTCGCCAGCCAACTCCTCCGCCGGCTTGGAGATGGGTTTGAAAGGCTTGGACGGCTTCCGTAAAAACGAAAGCAAGGAAATTCTCATTTTGATGGGCTCGGGATCCGAAAATCCTCAGAGCGTACCTAATAGCGCGGGTAAGATACGTGACAATTTGTCCGTTGTGTTGATGTTTTGGAAATTATTAATGTGTTAGTTAATTTATTATTAATGTGTTAGTCCCTAGTTAATGCGAGTTGGAATGTATAAAGTCAAAGAACGATGGGGCAACGTAAAAATTTAGTTTTTAAGCTGTAAAAATTATTAGTTCAAGTTTTTAATCGCTTTTTTTAGTCTATAAAATTAAAAATAAGCGATTTTTTTGCTCTTTTTTTGTAAAAAAACTTGCTTTATTCGGCCTCGTATTTTATAGTCATAGATGTCATACATATATAATAGTTTGTACAGAAATAATGCGCACTAAAAATTATTTTATAATGAGCATATTTCGTTTAAGGTGTGGCCAATATTGACCATAACTACAAAAACATTAAAGCCAGCTGACTTCGATGACTTGATGTTTTTAATCAATTATTTAACAACAAATATTGTAAATGCCTTATTTAGACGGTTGCAAACAAACAATCTTAACGTTTTAATAACGTCGTACAAAAGTTATGTACGTCATATTTTGAAATATTGCTCTCAGGTTTGGTCCCATTACTTATACAAAGATATTGATATCATTGAGCATGTTCAAAGATATTTTACAAGTCGCTTATATCAAAGATGCAAGTTATCACCCAATGAAAGTTATCCTCAGCGGTTATCTAAACTAAAACTTGAGCCTCTTGAGATTCGCCGCATATAATTTGATGTAACCATTTGTTACAGAATAATTAACAACTTAAGCGACTTAAAATTTAACGATTTTTATTCTTAGGGAAATTTTCTTAGTAAAAACGACCATTTGCTTAAATTAAACTTGCCCAAAGTCTCTAAAGATATATCATTGTTTTTTTTTATCCGCGAAGTGCAAAAAAATTGGAACTTTTTATCTGAAGACGTAGATTAATCTAAAACAACATTCAAAAATAAATTAGAAACTGTCGATGTTTGTACTTTTACTAAATTTAATAGATGTGAGCAGCCTTCGGGCTCTTTGTGTTTTTTTTCCCTTTATTTACTTATAGTTAAATATGTTGCATTTCGTGCACAGTACTGTACATCATTCTTAATTTTTTTGTTCATTTATTTGAGTGTATTTTTTCACTTACGCTATACCTTTCTTGTCATATCTTTTATATTGTTTTTTTAAAAAAATGTAAATAAAAAATTCAATTCAACAAACCAAATAAAAAATTTTAACGAAAACAGTTGTGAAAAAACGGCATATACAAAAATTTGCGTTCTGTAGACAACAGCGAATTCAGAAATTTCTTTTAATGGTAAACAGGGTAGTTTTTGTTATTAAAAAACCCTGTTCACTTGGAAAATTTGGGAAATATTTTTAGCTTTGCCGTTAGAATATTTGTTTACCAGAAATTCTGTAGTTCAGCCCATGGCATCATTTGGAAAAAAACGGTTTAGAGTATAATAGTTCTTCTAAAATCTTAAATAAGAAAAATTTTCTCGCACAAAAAACGAATTAATATGTTAAAATATTAATTCGTTTTTTATTAGAAACTAATATCTAATTTTTTATTGAACGTTTTTAATTTTTAGTGATTACGGGTGCAAAAATTCAAAACAGAGTTGGTTTAACAGTTTTCGCTGTTTCAATCCGTGAAAACATAAATTTCCCAGAACTTTTACTTTACGTTGGTAAGTGAAACTATTAAGATAATTTTATTTTTTAATAGAAGTTTTTAATTATTGTCTAGAAAACTTAATGACGCACATTTGTAATAAACGTACATTTAGGTCCATTTGTGTGCCAAAAATAGTTCGAGGTTTTCGGATTAGAGTATTTGGCGCCGCCAGCAAATTGTGGGAACTTGGAGAATTGGGAGTTTAAACCAAAATTTAAAAAAATGGTTTGGGGTTAAATTTAGTCTTAGGAATAAGTTTTTAGAGACTTCACACTCTCAGCTCCAAGTTTGCACGTCTAGATCCACGATCCTTATTTTCGGCTCCAAGTTCCAATTTTAAGAGCCCTAAGCTTCAACGGCCTTAATTCACCAAAAATATATAACATAGAAATAAAGGCATAAATTTGTGTGCGACGCTGCGACCTAGTTAGAGCAATATATGTTTCTGAGCAGCAATCTGAAGTCACAAATTTGTTTTGATTTTGTAAACGGTAACAGTCGCTAGCACATATTTTAGAGAGTTTGATTATCCGTGTTTTAAGTAGTGTATATTCGGTTTAGAATTCAACTAAAATTTATATTTATATATAGTTTAAAATTTATATTACATGAAAGTGTTTTTGCTTTTGCGAATTTTAGACTGTGCTAAAGCGAGAAATGCTGTTTCTGAAAAAATTGTTGAACGTACCACGGATGTAAACAAGGCGCGAAAACAACCATACCCAAAACGCTAATCACACTCGTGATATATAATGACGTATAAACAATTTAAATTTTGGAAAAAATCGTATTTGTTTTAGACAAAAAATCGTGTTTTGTTTTTACTGTTTTAGACAGTCCTTCGAAAATCTACGGAAGAACCCAACTGCGTAGTTTCAGTGAGAAATTGAGTTCTGTGCTTTCGGAATGCTCCTCGTTCCGCGGCGGCGGAGCTGGATTTGTCGAAATCACCACCGCACCGGAAATAAATAAAACTGAAAAGGGGGAAAATTTGGAAACCACAGTGGAAACAACCTCGCTTCCAACCACGACTGTAACCAGTTATGCGACTACGGAAGCAACCACTCCTAAATTTAACCTTAAAATTTCAAATTCAGATTCATTAAGTAATTTTTAAAAAAAATTAATCTAAAGCTAGTCTTCCAGGCTGAAATTAAGGGCGTGACCACTCCCCGCCAGGAAGAAATAAACAAAAAACCGGCGAGCGAGAAAAATTAAAAAAAAAGTTTTCAGCTTATGTAACCAATTATTATTTAGTTGCGTCATGGTCATGTGTTTTTCTGCACGTGATATTTTATTAAAGAACGAGTGGTAACTTTACCACTCATCTATTTTCACTCTGACAGAGTTTATTTTTAGTTATTTCTTTAGGAAAAAAGCTAAAAAAATTAAGTGTCACCATTCAAAATTAATATCTGGGGCCTATTTAATAAAAAAAGCTTGTAATTAATTTACAGCTGTAAATTATAATAAACGCATATGTTTCTTTTGTATTTTTAATTAAAAACTATATAAAATCGCGTTTTAAATTTAAAAAATTGCATGTCTGTAAATTCCGTTAATTCCACAGTTACGTACATATTTTTTAATTAATAAAATGAAAAGAAATTAAATGCTTTTATTAATTTACAATTAGAAAATCCTTTATGAAATAGGCCCCTGGTCGCGATTTTAGGTCAAAAATGCTGCTTTATTGCTGCCTGACAACCTTTAAATTTAAAAGCTAAATTTCAATAATTTGCTTGCACGGCTGAGACCATGTATAAAAAACAAAATTTCGTTAAAGAAATCCTGAGACAAAAAGAAAAAAAAAACATTAAAGCCAACAGAGCCGGTATTTTGACGCAACAAACTTTGTTTACTCCATAAAAATAAAATTTGTTTATTTATTTTGAACCTTTATATTGCAGAATTATTTGTGATTTCAAATGATTTAAAAAAAATTGTTTAATATTAAAAAATAATGGGTTCTTTAAATAATGATTAATATTGATTGATAACCTTACGATAAAAAAATTATTTATACCACTTGTTTTTAGGAAAATTCTGCAGAGTGATTTTGGTAATGGACGCCTCCACGAGTACGAAGGTCACATTCGACGACTACAAATATCTCTCCGTCCGACTTATCCATTTTCTCCGGCCGTTTTTTCCACGGGTTGCTCTAATCAAATACGCAGGACCGCGCAAGGCGCGAGTCGTCTTCCGCTTCCAAAACGACTCTTCCGTCCAGGCCATGAACACCTCAATTCGCGCCATGGACGCCTCTATCCGTTCCCTGGTGCACACGGCCGGCATCACGGCCACTCACGAGGCCCTGGCCCTAGCGGCTCAGTTATTGGCTAACAATAGTGCAGGCCACGCCCACAAGGGCGGGAGATCCTCCGTGGTGCTATTCAGCGACGGATACTCGCAACTGGATCCATTTCTGGAGGCGGAAGTATTAAGGAGGATGGGTGCTACTTTGTACTGCGTGTACATGGACAATATTCCGTTTAATAAACGGGAGCTGGTGGAGCTCTGCGGTGGAAAGGAAAACGTATTTTCACAAAGAGAACTGGGCCGATTGATGGGAACTCTGGGAGATTTATGCTCGGGTTTAAATATCTCCTGACACATCAAATAAGTTAATGAAAATAGGCGAGCGGTAAATAAATATTTTTCAATGTCAGTTACTGGTAGACTGCTGCAAATGGGAACGGCTTTTAAAATCATAGTTCTTGCAAAACGCTACGTGTGGACAAGGAACATGTATTTTGTCCAATGATTGCTGTGAAAGTGATAAATTTATAATTTAAATTTGGTCTTCGAAACAAAAATTATTTATAATTGAACTGTATTGTTTTGAAAACTGACGCTAGTGAAGCGCCATATTTTCTACGGTGCTGTAAAGAATGGCTTAATGATTTTAAACTTGCACACTGTATAAAATTAATTGTTTTTTTTTGTTAAAAAGTATTCTTTAGATATGTCTTTATTCCCGTATTTTATATTGTAATACGATACAAGTCACATGAAAAACGTCTGAGTTTTTTTCAACTGAAAAACGAATAAATATTTTTTCAAAACATTCGTCTAGTAACATGGTTTAGTCTTTATCATAATATACAATGTATGGAGACCCGCTACAAGAGATTCAATTTTGCACCCTGCGTTTAATAATTATGGCTTAAATTATAACTTTTTTATTACTTTTTATTATAATTATTACATTAAATTGTTAATTTATTAGCCAGCAAATTGTTTATACCGAATTTTAGAATATTTTATAAGTGCAGTCAAATGCGATACAAAACACTGTATAAATAAATTAACATAAAAATAATTCATATTTGATTTAAAAATTTAATTTTACTGGTATCTTCTGGCTTTTTAGCATTCTCTAAAAAGATTATTAAATTAGATCCTGCATTCTTTGTTGTAGTTTGGAAGGGTCCGTATAAAAACACCATGGACAAATTCACCATGGGTCAAAAATTACCATAAACGTTACAAAATCACCTTAAAGTAGTGTAAATTGACCATAAATATAATGCGTTTGCAATATTTTCTTTAAATTTTAACAGTTGAAAAGTACAATAAGTTTATTATGATAAAATTTAGCTTTATTTTAGAGCTTTGCTTAGGCTTAGGAAAAAAATTTAAACATTTTTAATGCTTTTATGATTAAAACTTAGTTTTTTAACAGATTTTAGTTTGCAAACGCATTTTTGATTGTTATGGTGAATTTTGCCATGGGGATTTTACACTACTTTTATGGTGATTTTGCACGTCACCGTTTGGAGTGGCTGATTGGTAATAGCTCAAAGTCATTATTCTAATGTCACATTATAAAATAACAAGTCCATTATTTTGTAAGCCCTACATCGCTAAACATAAATATGAACATTACTACTTAATAAATACTAGAAAATGGTTCAAAAGCTATAAAAATGTAGCACTAATATAAACCAGATAGGGTTAAAGAAAATCAAACAAAAATGTAATCTGAAAAAACTGATTTAATTTTCTGCATTTGATAGCTTAAAATAGTCTTAATAAATAAACGGGCTTTACGAATATCACTTGTTTTTTTGCTAAAGTGAAATGTCAGTTGAAGCACACTAAATCCTAAAACAACATTATTTTTAAAGTTTATATAAATTTGATTTTTTTGTCAAAATTATTGGCATAAAAACAATAATCATGAAAGCTCGTTGTATAAGCTATCAATCAAATAATGATAATTTAAATAAACAATGTTTTGCAATTTAAAATATTTCCTTATATTTTGGCAAGTTAAGTCCATGGTTACGGTTTTCTACATCAAGGAAACCATCCTGCACAATAAAACAGTTAGAATTTTTATTAAAAAATTTATTTTTCCATTTTTGGATAAAAATATTTAAACAAAAAAAATCGATTTTTTATGTTTAATTGCATACACTGCTCAACACAAAGATTGCGTCTTTAGTGTTGTTTTTCCCTGTTTTTTCACCTTACAAACACTGATACGCCACACGCGATTTACAGCTGAAGTGGAGACACGACAAAATCAGCAAATGTTAAAAAGCCTACTCTCTAAACAGAAATAATAACTTTCCACACACAACTTGATCATTTTCAATCAAGAGAATTTTTAAAAAAAGGCCCCGGTAAATCACTCAATAGTTTTAAAAAACCATTAAGTTTTTTTTTTTTTACAAAGTACTTTATAGTTTTTTCTAACTATCTACTTCATACATTGTTTTGATTTTCAGGTTATATTTTGCAAATTGATGGCCGCATAATTGTTTCAGGTTTACATTAGAATAGCTTACAAACAAGATACTGCTAAAATGAGACGCAGAAGTATTAGGCATTAATATTCTATTTATGTTTTTTTTTAATTAAGAAAATTACTTGGGGTTTCAGAAGCTCTAAGTGAAAGTGTAAAAAGACACAAAAAATAACAGAAAAATAACTACATGTAAAGCATTAATATACCGAAAAGCTAAGAGACAAAATAGTCTTACCTTTATCGATTCTCAGATTTTTTGGTGATTAAAAATGTACACTTTTTTAAATAAAAGCGCAGTAAAAGTAATGGTCAAAATTTTATTTAAGTAAAGTAAAAGTAAAAGTAAGACCTATTTTTTTAAGTAAAAGTAAGAGTAAAAGTATAATAAAAGTAATTTTGAACCGGAGCAAAATACCGGTTTTTGGAGCTCCAGAGCTCCGTTCTAAAGTTTTTTTGCTAATTTTATGCATAATTATCATTTTAATAAGTTTTTTAGTCAAAATAAATGGTTTTAGCGTGTTAGCGGCATAAAAAATTGTCTTTTGCCATTTACTTTACAACAAGCCCATAGGAAATCAACCCATTGAAATTATTACTTAAGCTTTACTTAAATTAATTTAAGTATTTGCAGTGGAAAATCCGAGTAAGAGTAAAAGTAAAAGTATTTGAAATTTCAAAAGTCGAGTAAGAGTAAAAGTAAAAGTATTTGAAATTTTAAAAGTCGAGTAAAAGTAATCCAAAATCCGTTATTTTTATTACTTTAAGTAAAAGTAAAAGTAACTTTTTACAACACTAGGCCAAACCGACAACTGGAATATATGAAAAAAAGAGGCTTTATAAACAAAAGTGTTTTTCGTAAAAGTTTACAAACAACATTGTGATTTTTACCAACACTGATTTATTTGTACATGACTTTTCGCAAACAAAATTAAGAGAATATATGTCTCCCTGAATAATCAGGGATACGCAATCCTTGAAAATCAGGGAAAACCATAAATTAATTTAGGAAATTTTATTAATTCATTTTGATGGTTATATTTAGATTGACTATTTGTTTGTAAGTTGAAAAAACAATAAAGTGTTTTGTTTACTGATAACTTCTACTATTAATAACAACTTGATACATTTGTAAAATTAGGTACTAACTTTATTGTTTTATTGACAAAACCCAATTATTTGTTGCTTTTTCACAAAATCTTTTGCACGGGCTAAAATTATTAAATTTTGTAACATTGAAATTGTATTAAGTGAGTTTAGAGAGTAGAGCAAAATGCTCTCTTGCTTACAGATAAACTTTACAAACTTTTTCGTTTTTAAACTTTACCTTTTAAAACATAAGTTATAAGTTTACAAATTGGTTCTCAATTTCTTTCTCTCATGGTTACCGCGCCATTTGTATTTACTGATTTCAAATATTTTAACGTTTTTTTAAAATAATAATATATATAACTAACCATAATAAATTTTTTTTAAAATCCGAAAAAAAAGTTATAAACACTTTGCTAAAATTGTATTTTAAAACATAAATAGGAAAACCAAGGAAATTTTATTCCTTTAAATCAACAATATTTATGTAATTTTGATGGATTTATCATAAAAAATTTTAATAACATTAGATTGAACAAACTTAACTTTAGTTACCGCTAAATTTTTCTAAAACAATCATAAGTAGAAAATGCGTTTAAAATATTATTATAGTAAAATAGTAGCATAGAATTGTAAACAACCAGAGTAATTTTAAATTATTGTGTTTGAATATAAAGCCCAAGTATTCCGCAAAACAAATCTTTGATTACATGTTAATTAAAACAAGAATACATAATACAAGAGAATGTCCGACTGTACACTAAATTTTTGACCACAATTTTGCGAGAAACCTCGCACTTTCGAATTCATGAGCGACTTTTTTCACAGAAATCCGCCATTTTCTGCTTGTTTTTTCGCGCTGCGAGTTGTAACACAGTGTTAGTATTCTTGCAGTGGGGACTGCGACTTCTTTCGCACTCTATATTTCTTTTTTGCACTGCGATTATTTTCGCACTGCGAGTCTGGCTGCACAACAAAAAAAATTATAACAAAGCGGAGCGAATATTTTGGGTTTTAATGAGTAAAAATCGTTTTTTTTTACCTTAAGATGTTAAAACTGTTTAGTTTTAATGAAATAAAGTAACTCTCCAACGTTTTAAAATTAAATAAAACAAGTTTCAATGCTTTCTACTCTATTTAAAACGATCACCAGCGTATGTATTTTTTTTGTTATGCAGTTAGACTCGCAGTGCTAAAATAATTGCAGTGCAAATAAAGCAGTATTTAATGCTAAAGAAGTCGCAGTCCCCACTGACAGACTAACAATTGTGAGCAATACGTAACTGAACGAAGAACAAAACATA
>JASAMX010006223.1:0-19190 GCA_030248175.1 Microlaimidae sp. YZB2_3
GGTCCGGACCCCCATGGGTTTTTAGGGGGTGGGGTCGACCCCGGGTGCGAGATTTCAAATTAAGGGGGGGGGGGGGTCAGAGGGGTCCAATTTTTTAACAAAACTTTTTTAACTCAATAGTTTAAGTGTTTTTAGGTCTAATATTGAATTTTAAGTACTAAAACCGCCTATTTAGGCCTAAAAAATGCATTTAAACACTGTTTTTAACTAAAAAACTGTGTTTTTGACAGTAAATAAAAAAATATACTTTCAAATTGGACGGTAGAAAGGGGGAGGGGGGTCAGCTTCGCTAGGGAGGGTCAGACTGGACCGTTCTCGAGCTTTGGAGGGAGGGGGGGGGGGCTGGAGTTTTTCTAGGGGAGGGGGGGGTCCAAAATTTTGGCTCTAGGGAGGTGTGGACCCCTCTGTCCCCCCTCCAAAAAAAAAAACACCTATGGTCCCAGGCCCAGTACTAAAAACGCTAAAAATGAGGTATTTGAGGTATACCGTATACTCCAAAAATTTTTAGGGAAACCCCCCCTGAAATTTGGGGGGTCGGGTATACCTCCTAAAATCCGAAAGGCTGCCCACCTATGATTTTGCGGAATAATTACAAGGCATTTTATTTCTATAATCTACTTTTTTGAGAATATGAGGTATGTTTTTAAGCGAATTAATCTCAGAACAAAACGAGTAATTTTCTTAAGAAAAAAACACAGCACTCTAATCTAAAGGTTGCTGTACACAAAACGCTCTTTTTATTATGTTTACAAATGAAATTTAAACGTTTTCGTTAAATATTGACCTGAGGCTTATTTAAAAACAAAACGTAAATTTAAAAAATTACAATAAATGATAAATTTTAATAATGTAAAGTAAAAACATGGGCGTAGCCAGGATTTTGGAAAGGGGGGGGGTCGAACCCTGAACAAAATTTCCGAAAAGGGGGGTCCAAATCCTAAACGTTATAAAAGGACTAAAAAATTTTCCCGCGCTTCGCGCAGAGTGTTTATTACCTTATTTCTGTCACATACATCATTATTTTCCTATGATTCAATAAAAATAAGTATAAAACAAAGAAAAAATTTTTTTACAAACAATTTGATACCTTATAATTTTCGATTTCCAAAACAATAATAATTGAAAAAAGAGTACATTGAATTAGAGCTGAGCATTGCAAAGTGCAAAAAAATATTTTTAAAAATTACTTCTCCTCACCTTTAAATGTTTAATCCCACTATATAAATATCAAAAAGGGGGGGGGGGTCCAGCATTGTCGTATCAAGATTACAAAGTAACACAAATTTAGAAGTGGAGACTATATAATTAATCGAGCGCTGAGCGGAGCAAAGCGCGAGAAAATTTTAAAAAAATGATTGTTCTAGACCCCCAAATTTTTATCCTTGGCGACCCAAAGGGGGGGTCTAACCCCAAATTTTTCCCTTTGTCGACCCAAAAAGGGGGGTCTAGACCCCCTAGACCCCCCTGGCTACGCCCATGAGTAAAAATTTTTAAAATTTTTTCACACTGTTTTAATACGGGTAGGTAAAAAAACCACCACTTTTTTCTTTACTAATTTGGTGTTCGTGAGTACTGCTGAATTTATGAACTTTAAAATAATGGTGGTCTTTTCTAATAAAATGCACATTAACCTCGCCTTAAACAGTTCAAATAATTAATAATTGTACGAGATATCATGTAATTAATTACCATTTCTTGAAACGAATCGCGAATTCCGGCTTCTAAATCATTTTCCGTTTCTCTAGGTTCCCAATTGGGAAAGGCATTGAAGTCTCGATTATCTTCAACTTTCGACCAGTCCACTTTTTCTAAATAAAGTATTGCTTTTGAAAACTAAACCAATGAAATAAGTATGGTTTTAGGAGAAAATGAGAGAAAAAATATTTATGTATACATTTTGTTATTATGTCAAATTTTATCTTCTGGTAGAATTGATTCGCTATTTCGAAAAATTTTAATGATTCTTTATTTACTAAAAATTTGTTTACACAAATTGATATTAGAAATTTTATAACAAATTTATATTACTTTTTACCTTCATGAGGATTAGTGAAACTATCTTTCTTGAAAGAATTCGTAAGGCTTGAAAGGCTAAAAATGTTCAGATATCATTACATTTTGTTAAAATCTACTATTGAAACAAGATATTTTTGACTTCGAATTAAACTAACGCAATAAATTCATACGTCTAGCATTAGAAGCAAAAAATTCAGGCAGGAGGTACAAGATGTGATACACAGGAATCATAGGTGTGATTGTTCAAGGGACCGGCAAAATGGCTGTTCGAAATCAGGGTCTGAACAACTCACTCCCTTGTTTATTCTTTAAGAAGGTTTAGGCCTGGTCGTCCCAGGGGGGCCAGGGGGCCGCGCCCCCCGGGCCCCCGGGCGCAGGGCGGGGGGGGCAAAAAAAACAATCTAGCAATTTTTTTTTTTTGACGAAAAACATACAGAAAAAAAAAAAACCAAACGGGAAGGGGGGGGGGGGGAGGGGACACACAGGGAGAGACACCTCTAGCGGGGAGGAGGGGCCCCCCAACGGGGGCACAAAAGCTCCCCCCTCCCCCCCCCCACCCAAACACACTTAGGCCTGGTCAACATCCCCTCTGTGTAACGAAAAAAAAACGCTTAAAACTTGCTTTAATTAAAAAAACACTAAAATGTTAAGTTTTAATTCTTGAAATGTAGAAAAGTGCCAAATAATGTATAGTTTAGTTTTGGTTTATTTGAATAGTTCATAAAAAGTCACAAAATTTACTAAAAACTTTAAGGATCAGGAAATCATGACACCTTTTATTTTTTTAGGAACCACGGAAAAAACAAGATTTTAAAACTTTAAACAAAACAACAAAAACGCTAGCGGTTTAACAATGAAAACGTTAAAAATGAAATTTTGAGAGATCTTCCATTTTTTAACTAAAATTTTCAGCCGCTCTTGACTGCCGTATATACATTTTTATACTAAATTCTGGGGATTACTCAAAAATATTTATATTAAAATTAAATACCTGTCGCAATAAAGCACGGATATGTATTTCCTAACGATTTGAGTGGCTAAGCGAATAAGGGACCGGTTCATACGTTCGTAGAATTGCACGAACTCTGGAATTTTGTGAAAAGTTCCGTTTCTGTACGCGTTAGTCAACCCACCCAAAACCTGCAAAAATATTAAAGAAATTAGGTCACTTGTGCTCTGCTATTAGAAGTATACACTGCACGACGAAAAAAAATTTGTTGTTTTTTTTTATTTTGTTAAAAATATTATTTAAAGAATTAGATATAAACAAAGATTTTGTTATAAGCATAGATTAGATGAGCACGATTTTTAAGTAGGTAAGCATGGTCCCGGAAGCCAAGCGTGGTTACCTACATAGATGAACAAGGGGGAGGGGTAGGGTGGGGTCCACGCGTCCACCCTCCTAGCCTCGAAATTTTGGGGACCCCCCTTCCCCCAAATTTTCGAATTTTTAACCCCTGACCCCCTCTAGATTTTGAAATCTGATCCCCCATCCCCTCTCGAGAAAATTTTAAGTACTTTTTTATACTAAATTTTCTTCCAAAAACGTAAATTCGTAACACAAATTCATGTTTTTACACCCTTTTTATACCTAAATATCGCTTTTTATTCAATAAAATGTAGTATTATCTTAAAAAAACTATTATTAAACATTTAATGGTTTAAAAGTATTTTGTTTCGGAAATTGGAACCCACCTGACCTCGCTCTAGGTTTCAAAATCTTCCACCCCGGGTCGACCCCCCAGAAACCCGGGTCCCCCTTAGATTTTCGTCTAGGGGGAGGGTCCCAAAATTTTGAGGCTAGGGGGGGTTGGACCCCACCCTGCCCCCCCCTTTCTCACCTGTGAAGTGTACTTTTCCAGCCGCATGGAAAGAAACGGTTATTACTCCGGTGCCTTAAAATGCCTTCGAGATGAATTTGGTGTGAGCCACTGTTTACTTAATTACATTAAATCTTATCTTTCTGGCCGACCGTTTAAAGTCAAAGTGGAAAATGTGCTGTCCAAAGAGCTGTTTTAAGTGGTGTTCTCCAGGAATCAAAACTTAGTCACTTACTTTATATAGCTTACAGTAATCTTTTAGGGTCTGTAAATTTATCTCCTAACTCAAAACTAATTATGTATGCCGACGATTTGTGTCTAATTAAGCCATAGCCAATAGTAAGAACAAACGATGAAACGGCTCTTAAAAACGATATTAATACAACAGACCTGTGCACTGCCCCCCAGGGTTTTATTGGGGGGCAATTCCAAAACGGGGGGCAACTTTTTTTAACGGGGGGGCAATAAAACGGGGGAGGCAAGCAGGGGAGAAAAAAGAAAAAAAAAAGAAAAAAAAGAGAAAAAAAAGAGAAAAAAAGAAGGGAAAAAAAAAGGACAAAAAAAGCGAAAATAAGATAAAAATAGGTCTAAAATGGCTTAAAATGCATTAAATTGCCTAAAAACTTTAAAAAATTTGCGATGATGGCGTCATTGTAGGTCAAAAATTGCGACATAATTTTAGGGTACTTTTTCATTTTTTGGCGAGGGGGGGGCAAATCCTCCAATAATTCGGGGGGGGGGGGCATTTTCAGACCGTGCACAGGTCTGATACAATAAATAAATTTTTTGCTGAGCGGTATTTAACTGTCAGTACAACAAAAACAAAATACATTTTGGTCTCTTTGGGTAATCAGCGGCTCAATTTAAACACTCATATTATACTTGGTAACCACAATGTTGAAAGAGTTACAGAATACAGATAATTGGGCCTCACTGTTGATGAAAGTTTGTCTTGGAGTAAGCATTCGAATATAAAAAGAGCCCAATTAAAAAAACCCACTGGAGCTTTAACTAAAATTTTTGGTAAAAATGTAAGCCCCAGTGTACCAAGAAATATTTTTTAGCACTGTGTTTAGTGTTTCCATCATTAACTATGGTCTGGCTGTGTATTACCCATGTTTTCAAAAAGACCGTTACAATTTGGATAGAGTTCTACAATCAAGGTTAAGGATGATTTACAAAAAATATAACTTTTCTTTGAATGAGCTTCAAAATTTAAGCAAAATTCCAACAGTTGGTCACACAGCAGCAAGTTTCCGTTCGCGTTTAATGTACACTTATCACAACGAGTTTCGAATTCCCCCTAATAATTGTTTAATGCGAACTTCTGATCAAAATGTGCAAAGATCTGGAAGATTGAGATGAGAAATAATTTTGTTTGGTTTTTGAGCCTGCTGGGTGCAGGTTGTTGTGTTAATTAGTTGAGTGGATTGTTTGTGTACATGGCTGCCAATTTTGCTTGTTTACAAGGAGTTGAAGGTGTGTTGCTATTGCGAGGACTTTAGTCTCTGTGTGTATGATGTGTGTGTTTGTGTCTGTGGTGTGCCCTGTTGCGACCCTGAGAGCAGTGTTTTGCATTGTTTGCAGTTTGTTAATTTGTGTGTTTGATGTTGTGGGGCCCCAGACTGTGCCGGCATACTCGATTATTGGTCAAGTGATTGCCTTGTATATGTGAGTGAGTGTTTCTTTTGGTTTGCAAGGCGAGGAGCGTGCCAGATGGAACGAACCAGGGTTGAACGAAACCCTGGTTACTGGCAAAGGACAACAACATTGAGAAATAATGATTTTGAATATCATTTACCCACCAGAAATTTTAAAAGAACTGACTCCTCCGCATTAAAAAAATCGATAAAATTGTGGAATCAATTTCCAATTATTTTTTACTTACAAACTAAAAAAACGTTTTTTTAAATCACTAGTGATATTTATTTTTTAAATAGATTTTTAGAAAACCAGAATTTTTATAACGTGCTTTGATTATTTATTTTAGTTTAAAATTGTGTTTTAGTTTAAAATAGGGGGTCTAGCCCCCTGGCTACGCCCATGGCCACAGTAATATCAGGTTAATCATTTTTGATTTCAGGGAGTCATGAATCTTTAGGGCTTGAAAATTATTGATTTGGTATGGCTTACTTTGGTCTGTAAAAATTTCTATTTGGTTTTCTTTTTTTTTTTTGGTGCATAAAATTTCAGTGCGGTTATTTACTTGCTTATGTATGTTCCTGTCATTTGACAAAATAAATAAAAATAAAAAATAAGAAGCGGGGAGGGGGAATTAGAAAAGGGTGGAATTATAACGCTCAAAAATATTAATACATGCTTTCTAAATTGTTGGATACCTTGGACAACGTTCTTTAAATTTGGAAAGACCCAATAGTAAAAAAAGGGGGGTTAAGGAGTGAAAAAATTTGCGAAAAAGGGTGAGGCGGGGGGCGGGGGGAGCTCCACCTGAGTTTTTTGAGGGAAAGAAGAAAATGGATGTTAATGTACGATTATGATTTATTCGATTATTTGCTCACGTCCTGCACCTATTTTTCCGAGCTTGTTTTTTACTGTTTTAAATTTTTAGCACAGACAGAACTATGTATGTTTATTTATTGCAAAAAAACGAAAACCCCTGCAAATAACTTATTTAACCGGGCTAAAGTCTTAACATGCAACGAGCGTCTTGTGGATTCGTGGAAAAACTTTCAGGGGGGCTCCAACTGAGTTTTTTAAGGGAAGAAGAAAATGAATGTTAATGTACGATTATGATTTATTCGATTATTTGCTCACGTCTTGCACCTATTTCTCCGAGCTTGCCTTTCACTGTTTTAAATTTTTAGCACAGACAGAACTATTTATGTTTATTTCTTGCAAAAAAAACGAAAACCCCTGCAATTAACTTATTTAACCGGGCTAAAGTCTTAAATTGCAACGAGGAACGAGCGTCTTGTGGATTCGTGGAAAAACTCTCAGGTAATCAGATGTTTACCGAGTCATTCGCTTGTAAACAACCTAATTATTTTCAAGTACCCTCTCAAATGACTGGGTAAACACAGCAGCGGTGTATAACAAAAACGATTCAAAATGTCCGATAGTTGACATGTTAGATACTTCTGCGCTAGTTACGACTTACGGAGAGAAGTAACTGATTATAAAAACAATAATTATGTGTTCCATCTGTATTTTAAAATAATAATGAATCTCAAAATAAAAAATTGTTTAATATTTTTCTTCAAGACACTTTTTATAAATTTTACGTTATAAAAAATCTCAAACTATTACATTTTTTATAACAAACAGCTCGTGACAGCCAGGCGGTTGCCAAAAAATTTATTTCATACTTTTTGACTCTTCGCCAATACAAACACTGCTTTATCAGTCAGATTTTATAGTTTGTTTTGTTTAAATCTAATCACCATCATACAACACAAAATATCGCATTATTATAAGTCTGAAAATCTTTATTTCAATCCTACATTTGTGCAGATTAGTTTAAACCTTAATATTATTATTGATGTCCATAATAGGGAATAAGTAGTGGCGTACCCAGGGGGGGGGAGCGGGTAGGTGCTCCCCTTCCCCTCCCCTCGAAATCCGGCGAAGCCGAATTTTTTCGTAAGGGGGGAGGGCCCTTACGTTTTTTGAATTTTGGGAGAGAAAAAAATTTTTTAAAAATATTAATACAGAAACTTTACTGATTTTTCTTTCGAAAGCATTATAATAATAATCAAAACACGAAATTTTCTTGGCTTCGCGGAAATTTTCTTGGCTGGCTTAAACGTAGTTTAAAGTGACAATTTATGTTAGTTTTCATATTTCAAATCGACTATGCCGTTCAATAGTTAAGACATACATGTTAAACAAAACCACTATAAACACTATTAACTTTTTATTAACGTTTTAAACGCATGTTTTAAATGTAAAAGGCTAAAAAAAACCGTAAATTTTGTAATAAGTATCATCTGGAAATAAAATTTCTAGTGTATTTTAGCGCCTTAAAATAAAAATTTTATCTCCCCCAGGGGGGCATTCTACCCCGGACCCCTCTGACAATGGGCAAACGTAAGCCTCATGACGTCAAACATCTATTCGTATGCCCTCAGCCTCAACATTCAACGGCACTCAAATTAGAAGATCTGTGGGAAAGACCAATGGATGCGGTCAGGTTCCTTCAGGATATCACCTGAACCCCCCAGACCTCCCTTCAGGGTTACTATTTACTCCCCCCCTATGAAATCCTCAGCACGTCACTGGGCATAAGGGAAATGACCCAAAGGGACAATTTCCCTTTTCTTGAAACGATTGCCAGATGGTAAAACTTGCACGTTTTAATAATTTAAAAACCGTCGTTACTGCGGCAAAATGAGCCAATGTCATTATAAAATACAAGTGACTGTGACTTATTTTATAGTTAATAGCGTGCTCTTAGAAATATAAATCGAGTCACAATCGCTTGTATTTTATACGAAATGTGGCTCATTTTGCCGTAGAATCTTGCGTTTCCCGAATCACTTGATGTTTAAGATTACCCAAATCCAAAAAATGAGCATGAGTATGAGCACACCATAACGATTTTTAAATCTTGGAAAGTTTAAAAAAGCAATTAAAAAATAATATTATAGTTTATTTATAGTTTCTTTCACAACTCAAATTTAAAAAAAAAATATAATTACTTCTTTAGCTGATTGAGCAAACACATTTTCAACGTCCCACAAAAAATTGTTCAACTTGCAAACGAGACCCCACGGGCTAAGTTGATCGTAAAGAATGTACCTAAAATTGTTTATTTAAAATTTCATTTTACTTTTCACGATAATATACCAATAACAACCAGCTCAGTTTTTTAAGACGCATTTTCAATCTATGGAAAACACAGTTTAGTAGTGATGGGCAGTTTCGGTTCTGGGTTTCGGATGTTCCGGGCAAAATTTGGAATTCCGGTTCTGGTTCTTGTTTCGCATTTTTAGAAAATATCAATTCCGGTTCTGGTTCCGGTGTTCCGGGGGTTTCGCAGTTTAATAGGCAGTTCCGGTTCCGGCTTCCGGATGTTCAGGACAAAATTTGGAATTCCGGTTCCGATTCCTGTTTCGCATTTTTGGAAAATCTCAATTCCGGTTTCGATTCCGGGGGTTCCGCAATTCCGCCCATCACTGCAGTTTATCCATTTTTCAACTTGGTGTGCGGCGACCAAATCGTTAAAAAAAACCACAGAAATTTCTTGCGACAGAAAGCAAAAGTAAAAAAAAAACGTTTTTTGATTTTATGCTCTTTTTGGATTTTTGAAGCGAAAGGAGCCTTTAAAGTTATAACAAATATTGTTTTCGCACTTTTACAATTATTTTAAAGTTTTACTATGAGTTTTAGTTTAAAAACTAAAAATTTAAGTACCTAATTAAATAATAGTTTCATTTTTCTTAAGTTACGTATTGTAAATTAGATCTAAAAAATAATTATTAGTGTGAGCTCTGGTTTGCGAAAAACATTACGGGCCACATAAAAAGTTATAAGGTGGCTTTAAACTTGAGACAAAAAAATAATAATAAAAAATATAAAACCTACCCTAAACTATCTTTTTGGACATATTTCAGATCCATATTTTGAAATACTTCTAAGGTAGTATTACCCGCACCTTAAATGCATAAACTTTTTTGAATTATAATAGTATCAAAAATTTATAATTAATAAAAAATGAGCGACACAGAATCTCCTACGAGAATGGGAAGAGGGGGTAAGCAAGGGGACGAGCGTGCCGGATGGAAACGACAAGGGTTAAATGAAACTCTGGTCGCTGGCAAAAGACAACAAAGGTTTTTTTAAATTGTACTTTAAAATTATCATAAAAATGGGAGTTTTTGCCAAACTACGATTTAAAGCCCGGACGATTTCTTTTTATTAAAGTGTCAAAAGGACAAACACCAGCACAAACACAATTTTTTAAAAATTTTAATCTTCTTGTACTTTTGTTTAAATACGAACACAAAAAATTACCTAATTGGGAGTAAAACCTAGCTAACAGATATTTTAGAAAAGCGTTTGAGCTGCTTTTTTGTTGGGCACTTTCCAATATAACCAAAGAATCCATTAATATCCTTGAGTCATCTAAAATGTTGATTAAAACAATATAAATAGGTAATACTTCGCTTGGCTATACAAACTTAACCAAAAAATTCATCATAATCAAAAAATTGTTTAAACTGCACCATAATTTTTTCTTTAAAAAATAGCTTAACTTGAAATGCAAAAGTTTTTAGTGGGATGATATTGCAAACAAAATAGCAACGAGAAATAATAGCGATTTGAGATAAAATTCCAGAAAATAATATAATTATTCTAAAATATTGTAAGAAATAAAAATATCGACAAATTTAGGTCCTACTAGTGGTGAAAAAGAATCATGCCTTGATTTAAAAACAAAAATAAATTTAAACAAAGAAATAAATAACATAAAATATTTTATACTTTTTTCGCAGTAAACGTCCCATAATAACTGTACTGTGAGAACTGCGAACTGATCGCTATGCTGCAATTCCGTGGATTTTAGTTCTGTTCCTACAAGATAAAAAATGCCATTCTAAAATTTTTATACATATTCGGCGATTTTAACAATGTGCATTTTATAAAAATTATAAAAGTATTGTAAATCATTTAAATAATTTGACTTGTAGCTTACTGTAATTTGGAAAATTAAACAAAACATCTCTTTCTTCAGCTTTAAGCTCACCTAATTGAAGGCCGTTTTGGTATCGCAAAAGGCATTCGTGCGCTAAACGAAGCTTGGATTCCAAACTGAGCATTTTGTGTCTGCCCAAAGCGCGGCTTAAGTACAAACAGCAGCACTGCCGTTGCAGCTCTTTTGGCTAAAATAATTGGTCTAATATACTATTTGTCATAGAACATAGGTGGATTATTATTTGCTGACAATCGCAATTCTGCCGCTCCTGATGAAGATCATGGATCTGAAGGTATGGAACAATTTCCTAGCAGCCAAAGGAACAGCGAAAAAGGATTTATTTAAAGCAAGAATCTCTGCCACAGGAGCAAACAGAAGAATAGGTGGATAGCCTCCCCGATTTTAAGGGGTGGGTAGGGTAAACCCGACCCCCGAAATTTGGGGAGGGAGGTGTCCCAAATTTTTTTTGGAGGAAAAACCTCAAACACCCCATTTTTAGCGTTTTTAGTACTAGGACCCCCAAATTTTAGGGGAGGGGTGTCCGGAGCACCCCAAATTCTAGGAGGGGGAACGTCAGCTATAATCGGGGTTTTTTTTTGGGCGGGGGGTTAAAACCCACCCAACCCCCTCCCCTATGCTTTAGATTAGTCCATTGTATCACAGAACCAAAATCAATGAAGACTAAAAACCTCGTTATATTATTAACGCTTACTTTACGTAATAGTAATAACAAGCATAAAAATTTTTTTGCAACAAGCTGAACAATATTTTTCGGCTGTTTTCAAAATGAATCCAAGTTCATTGAAGCCTTAAGCATTTAATAGCAGTACTATTTACGGTATTTTTAAACGTAAGCAAAAAAGCTATGCTATTTTTTGACTTCACTTTTTAGTTAAAATAAGATTAGAAAACAAAAAGGTATATTTAAAACACTTTAGGGGGGGTTAACTTCCCCCCAAATTCTCAGAAGGATGGTTTAACCCCCCACTCAGAAGTGGGGGGGGGAGAAAAGGTTAACCCCGCTACCCCCCCCAATTTTGGAAAAATGAAGAAAAAAAATGTCTTTAAAATGACTTCTAACTGCCTCCAAACTTAAGTTTTGAGGTCAAAATGAATGTTTTAAGCAATAAAAAGCTCAAAAATGCAATAAAAAGGGCTTTTTGACCTAAAATTCGCGTTTTTTATCTATTTTTCCTTCAAAATCGAAAAACGATATGGGTCAAATGCACTCCAGAAAAAAAAACGATATGAGTATTTTGCGTTTCTCGGATTTTAACCCCCCCCCAATTCGGGGTTTGGTTTAACCCCCCCACTTCGAACCAACTTGCCCATGTATGGTTATACCCCCCGAAAATCCCGACTATAGCCGACACCCCCCCCTAAAATTTGGGGGTACCCCGGAAACCCCCTCCCTAAAATGGGGGGGTCCCAGTACTAAAAACGCTAAAAATGGGGTATTTGACGTATACCCCCAAAAAAGTTTTTGGGACACCCGCCCCCAAATTTAGGGGGTCGGGTATACCCCCCAACCTCAACCCAATCCGAGATGCTGGCTGCCCACCTATGGTTTAACCCCACCCCCCACTCCGGACCAACTTGCCCATGTATGTACTTGAATTTTCTATCCACGCATCGCTTTAAAGGAGCACTGTCACAAATCAAAATCCTATATCGCCCAACCCGGAATGCTCCTTTAATACTGAACCAATCGAGCTGAATTTTAAAAATGTTGTAGCCTTGTAGTGGAGCACCCCAATCAATTTGAGAGTATATAAAGACAGACCGCCAATATGAATTCGATTTGTGACAGTGCTCCATTAACACAAATTTGACTCCCGGTGGATTAAATTTAGCCTTTCGAGAATTTAAACATTAACCCTCTTTATTCAGTTACAATTAATTAAACTGATTTTAAATCCTAAAAGAACAGCCAAAAAAAGTACGTTTTATTTTAGGTATAAAGTCAATAAAATAAAGAAGAAAAAACAAAAAAATAACACTCGATTAGAAGATAAATGAATGAATAGCACTAAATGATATTTATCATTTTCGTGATTTTTTATTAGCCTTTATTTTTTAGTGGCAAGGAAGGGGTTTACTTTTAACCAGCAGGAAAATGAAATCGGAACTCCCCCTCCCCACTCCGGCGGAAGTAAAAATTATGTCAACGCGATACAGAGATAAATATAAATAAAAACACAGATCTGATCATATATGTGTTAGGGGGGGAGTGGACAGAAGGGGCCACCCCCCCCCCCTTAGAACCAAAATTTTGGACCCCCTGGAAAAAAATCCAGCCCCCCCTCCACTCAAAGCTCGAGAGCGGTCCGGCCTAACCCCCTTCCCTAGCGAGGCTGACCCCCCTCCTCCCCCTCCTGACCATAAAGCATAATTTTTTTATTTACTGTCAAAAACACGGTTTTTTAGTTAAAACAGTGCTTAAATACCTTTTTAGGCCTAAATAGCTGTTTTAGTATATGAAATTCAATATTAGACCAAAAACACTTAAAAAATTTTTGGTTTAAAAAACTTTGTTAAAAAATCGAACCCCCCCCTGAACCCATCCCCCCAAAATTGAAATCTCGCACCCGGTCGACCCCCCCTAAACCAGGGGGTCCGGACAAGACCATACATGGGGATGGGGGGTTGGAGGGGTTAACCCCCTCCCCCAAATTCTGAGAAGGGGGTTTAACACCCCCCCACTCAGAAGTGTGGGGGGAAGAAAAAAGGTTAGTCCCCCCAATTTTGAAAAAATGAAGAAAAAAGTCTTTAAAATGACTTCTAACTGCCTCCAAACTTAAGTTTTGAGGTCAAAATGAATGTTTTAAACAATAAAAAGCTCAAAAATGCAATAAAAAGCGCTTTTTTTACCTATTTTTTCTTTAAAATCGAAAAACGATATGGGTATTTAGTATTTTGGGTTTATCGGATTTTAACCCCACCCCCTAATTTGGGGTTTAATCCCCCCAACTCCAAACCAACTTGCCCGTGTATGCCCTGGACTTCCCCCCTAAAAAATTTCGGTCCTCCACCAGGGGGTGGACCCCCCTAGCGGACCTGATCAAAAACACCTATGGACATAGGTGTTTTGGGGGGGGGGACAGAGGGGTGCACCCCCCCTAGAGCCAAAATTTTGGACCCCCCCCTAGAAAAAATTCAGGGGGCCCTTCCCTCCCCCCGAAAGCTCGAGAGCGGTCCGGCCTGACCCCCCTCCCGACCAACTTGGAAGTATATTTTTTTATTTACTGTCAAAAACACGGGTTTTTAGTTAAAAACAGTGTTTAAATACACTTTTTAGGCCTAAATAGGCTGTTTTAATACATAAAATTCAATATTAGACCTAAAAACACTTAAATTATTGAGTTAAAAAAATTTTGCTAAAAAATTAGACCCCCCTGACCCCTCCCCCTAAATTTGAAATCTCGCACCCGGGGTCGACCCCCCTAAAAAGCCAGGGGGGTCCGGACCCCCCTGGACCCCCTCCCTAAAAAATTTTGGCCTTCCACCCGGGGGTGGACCCCCCCCTAGCGGACCCGACCAAAAACACCTATGCCTATGGATCCGATACGAAAATAAATATACAATAAAGTGATACATTCTTTGTTATGTATTCTTAAAATTTTCAAAACATAAGTAGATCTAACGGGTACACACGATTACTTTCGTTTTAAATAATTTTTGGTTTTAATTGTACTTACCGATTGAGCAAATTTCAAATCTGAATCACCGGATAAAAAAGCACCAATATATGGAAGACCTGCCAATTCACCAATATTGCCCAGGAACTATAAAATTGTTATTATAATCAATCAATCACTAAAACATTTTCTAAAACAATATAAAAATATTTGCAACCATAGGTGGGCAGGGGGGGTTGGGGCTGAGGGGGTTTATACCCCTCCCCAAAAATCCGGATTATAGCGGACACTCCCCCCCCCCTAAAATTTGGGGTACCCCGGACACTCCCCCCTAAAATTTGGGGGGTCCCAGTACTAAAAACGCTAAAAATGGGGTATTTCAGGTATACATCAAAAATTTTTTTGGGAGACCCCCCAATTTCGGGGGTCCGGTATACCTCCCCAAAATCCGGGAGGCTGCCCACCTATGTGTGCAACTATAATTTTATTTGCTATTTTATATCGTGGATTATAATTTTTTACAATAAAAATAACAAAAACATTCTAAAAAAAATTTGAGCTTATTGTAGCACCTTGCTTACCTATTTTATCTAACCCTTCTCAACTATGATTGTATATAGGTTAGCATGTCTGCCATCTACTACAATAGAAAATCATGTGAAAATTATAGAGACTGTATAAAAAATACGCAAATTCAGCGATACCTCTGTCTCCAACAAAAGAGTTGCATGTTGCATCCAATTACAATGTGTCCTACATACATAGTGATGCAATTTTTTAATGCACCATTGCTTGCTAGATATATAATAAGTACTTGATTTTTTATTGATATTGATACTTGATCACCTCTAATGCAGAGTATTTTTGGCCAAAAATATACTTACCTCGTCTTGCTGTTGTTCCCCCAAGAGGCAGAGATATGGGCGGACATCGGAAAAACAACACTGTTTGTCTCCGAACCTCTCCACGTATTTGGTCAGTAAATTCAGCGGTTCCCCTAGAAACGAAAAAAAACCATCTTATAGAAAAGATTTGAGCATAGTACGGTAGACAGTTTAAATTAAAGACGTTATATTGTGCACATTGGTAGATATTTAGAAAAGTGCTACCTGCAAGTTTTTTTTTAAAAAACTATGTAATGTGGAGGGTGACACATCAACCGCTACTCAATTTATTTACCATAAAAAAATTATAGAATTGATTCTTTATCGACTTACGTACAGGTTTTAGGCTAAGGGTTTAACGATTTCAAAATGTTAGCTCCAAGTGTCCTCAGCTTTATTTCCAAAATAAAAAAATTGTGCAATCAACTTTCAACTTTCTATAGATTTTTTAGCAATATTTTCAATAATAAATGAAAGACGTTTACATAAAATATTACTCAGCACGGTCACAATTCAATAAAAGTTCAATTTTAATAGGCCATAAATTAACCATTCTACAATGATACAAATTAAATTAAGAGTAAAATAAAAAAGTTAAAATAACAAAACAACAAATTTAGGTTTAAAAACTCTTACACGGAAACAAAATAATACGGTTAAAAGCTACATACCTAAATTATACGTACCTAAGTCGGCCCGTACAACAAAATCCCCTTCTAGCAGACCCATAATAAGCCGTAACTGTGCCAAATAAGGTCCCCGTTTCGGTTTTTGTTCAGAAGAATGAGTGTGCAACATTTGCTCTGACTCAAGAACTTTCAGAACAGTATCCGTTACTTTTTGAATTAATCTATAAAAATTAAAACAAAAGATATTTTGTATTATATTTTATTAACCTTTTAATAATCTTACATGGTGTTATTTAAAACGTTAAAAATTATACCTTTTTTATAGCAGAAGCGGGCCGGTTATGGATATTTCATATGACCGCCTAATACCCTATACCAACACTGTTGTTGATGTTGAGTTTTAGTCAAGGCCCCCACCCCTATTAGAGGATTGCAGGGAGAAGATGTTAGTTCTACATCCTTCTTTAGGATAATAATATAAACGAAATAATAATATTGAAAATGAACCAACCAAAGAATTAAGGTAAACTAAATAATATTTAATCTATATAAAGAAAATTCGACAGGCGAAGCTGAATGATAGGTTACTTGCTATAATAATTAATAATTTTATGAGAGAGTATGAACAAAGTGTAGCAGTATAATAGAATAACAACAAATTAAAAAAAAAACGCAACTTACGTTTGTTGGTTGTCTGGAGAATCTTTTAAAAGTGCAAATGTGGCATCAAACATATGTTTATATAGCAACCAATCATCAGAGCTAAAGTGTTGACAATCACAATAAATACTTTGGTTTTATTACACAATAAAATACTTTATTTATTTACTTAATTTGTTTTATAAAAGAACTACAATCAAAACAAGTAAACATGATTAGTGTTTTCCTAAATAATGTTGAAACTTATTGTTTAATAAATTAAATAAATTTTTTCAATCTGAATAACTGCACTATAATTACCTATCTGGCAACTGTTGCAAACAAACGGTAATTATTTCACTCCAATCGGATAGAGCTTTCAACGCATCCAGGACAAAATATTTTTTATCCCACATGTTTCGAAGAAATTTTTCTAAAAGAAAAAAAAATAATTCAAATCCTACTTGGTAGATTTACGTTAAATAGTTTTGTGGCACCAATAAAAAGCCTCAATTTTACGAAAACCAAAAATTTTTATTTTATTAAAAGAAATATCGTAGACCTGGGAGTGCATTCTGACGCGCGGTTAAAAGTTACCCCTAGTTAACTTTTTTTACGTGCTTAAGGATGCGAGTGAAAAATCAATTTTAGCTAGGTAAAAGTTGGGTTAAATTTTTTCTATTGTTTTAAGAATAAGAATTTATCCAACTCGAGAGGTGGTTAAATATTTTCTCCCGCAGGATTAATTTAATAAAAAATAAAATACATGCATTGATTAAATTTTTTCTTTTGCGCGAGGTGGTTTTGCGGCGCGCAAAAAAAACATTTAAAAAAATTCATTGCAATCATTTTCTGTCCCATATGCGGCAGGTTTATTTATTTAGAATATATATTTATTTTTTTTTATTTTCATTGAAATGGATTTAGCGGGGTTTCTTTAGAATGCGACCCCTGGTTGCTGATTCTACTGCTGAAACAATAAAAATAAGGTTTTAAGGTCTCTCCGGACAGTTTTCTTAAGTATGGAAAATCGCCATTTTTGGCATACCAGATCTCGTGAAATACAGTAATATTTCACTAAAAAATTTATATGAGTGTTAAAAAGGCAGAAATATCACGATTATAAAGTGAACATTCATTATATTATTGTAAGTAATTGAAATAATTGATATTAAAAATCAAATTGCAAGGAAATTTTTTTAAAACCCTTAAAAATATTTACTACACACTATTTATTTAAAAAATACTTCCAATAGCGAGACAAAGTTACCTTCTTTAACGTACGTAAAAATTAAACTGAATATTGTTGTATTTATGGTTTAATAAAGAATTTTCCGTGAAAAATGGGGGTTAATTTTTTCAAAATTTCGTTAAAACTTCGATTTAATTTAATTTGGTAAAATTTAAAGCTCCGGATAGTATATTTCTATTGAAACTTATAATTTTTGGAAGGCCATAACATCTTTTGTATTTTTTAACGCATAAATAGTTCTGTCGTGCGTCGTGCGTTTTATCAATTTTTTTCAGATAAGGGTGGTTTATAAATCGCTTTTAGAGCTCATCATCCCATGGTAGCAGTGGCATAGTCGGTTAGCGCGTCGTCAAATTTTTTCAAAGGTCCCGAGATCGGTTCCCACATAAAACATATTTGGCCACAATTTTTTTTTTTTTGATTTTAATGTTTTTTTTTTATTTTTGTACAATTTTAAAAATTTATTTAACATAAATTCAAAAAATATCATTATTGTAATCAGGATTTGTTGCCTGCTTTTCGCCAATTAGTCAAATTTTCGTCATTTGAATATCTTAAAATATTATAATACTCTATAAGTATAATAATTCAAAATTAAATTGTGTGTAAATAAAAATGGGTAATTTTTGCTCTTTATTGCAATTGGTTTACTACTGAACGCTCTGCAATAAAAACTGTCCGGAGAGACCTTATGTAGAATCGTAGTAAAAAATCTAACGATGAGCCAAAAAAAACTTTGTACTTGGAGATCGCTATATTTGATCAGAGAAGGATCAAAAATAAATCCATTAAAGTAGTGCTAAATAAAAATGGTAAGCAAAAACTATCTTTTCCCATTTTTTTAAACTTTAAAACAAATTAATCCAATACTGTTTTAATGGGTCGTTTAATAAGTACTTTATGTTTAATAAAAGATTATTTGTGAAAATTTAAAGGAAAAAGACTTTTGAGGTTATTTTGTGTATTAATCAATAAAAAAATTGGCTCAAATACAAAAAATGACAAAATCTCGACGGATGCAATTTCAAAATTAAGAATTAGAAAGAGGCTTCTAGATTTGCCC
Source organism: Microlaimidae sp. YZB2_3 (assembly GCA_030248175.1). Classification (NCBI taxonomy): domain Eukaryota; kingdom Metazoa; phylum Nematoda; class Chromadorea; order Desmodorida; family Microlaimidae; species Microlaimidae sp. YZB2_3. Next base: position 18,597 of record JASAMX010006223.1, read on the forward strand.
GTATTAGAAAAGAATACTACCAGCTTATTGTCACTATCCTAAATAATTTTATTTACACACAGAAATAATTTACCCGACATTCCGCCTTGTAAAACCTCCAAGAATTCGTTATGCTTCTTTTGCTTTTCTAGCACCATAAGATACAATCTTACTTCTTAAACATAACATATTAAAAAAATTACAACACAAAGATTAAAATCATTTCAAACACAATAATACTCCTTTTGGAAACCTAAAATTTCGGATAGCAAATTAAGAATAAAAATACCGTAGAAAATAATAATATAGATGTGGCGTGCGTGACAAATAAAAAGAATTTTCATTAAATTGGTTTATTTTTTATTTATTTTGCATAACTTTGTTCAACATCTATACATAGTTACATTTGATGGGCAGCCTCCCAGATTATTTTTCTTTGGCGATACCCTGAGCGAACTTATAAAGTTTTATTAAAACAAAATTTATGCAAAAGTCCCCTGTTTGCATTTTACATCTGTTTAGATCACCTATCAAATCATTTGAATTGAATTGAAAAACATTCAAAATGACTTACAAACCACAATTAAATTAAAGTCATTAAAAAATGCTATACAG
>JASAMX010006225.1:0-44105 GCA_030248175.1 Microlaimidae sp. YZB2_3
CGTATGAATTCAGAGTTCCACGTCACCAACACATCGGAAGGCTGCGCGCTTCAATTTTGGTAGAGAGGTGTCACAACTCCCGTTGTGTTAATCTTTTAGAAATATGATGCCTTATAAATAGGAGTTGTAATGTAAAATCAGTGTCAAGTGATTGTGTAATGCAGCACGTCAGTCAATGAGGTACTGAGGCTGGAGATTACAGGTTCAAGTCCTGTATCCCTCATTTTTCAGCCAAAAAGCTAAAAATAGCAAATTGTTTCGCAATCTTTCTTCCAAAAACTCGATTTATTTGGCCTCATATTTCTGGACGTTACAGTTTCATACTCCTGATGAAATCCCAAAAACGCAAAAAATTTTTAAACAAAACCTTAAATAATCTATAATTAAAATTTTTAATTTCGTCTTTTGGACGCTAGTAACGAAGTATAAACCAGGCTTAAGGCTTTACACGTGTAATAATTTTTAAAACAATTTCAAAATAAAGACTATTATATTGCCATTTTTTGTATTTATATTTGTAGAGATATATGTAATGAATATTTTGATAACAATGTTAAGAACATTAGTAACAACAATTAACCAAATAAACAATAAAAATTTGTATCACAATTATAATTTAGAGTTGGATGAAGAGAGCTTAAAAATTAGAAAAACATTTGCCCCCTGGAGTAATCTACTATCAACATTAGTTTGGAAGGAAATAAGTTTAAAGGTAAGTCAACTGAAATTTAAACATAAAACTTTATTATTCCTCCAGAAAGTTTTCTTCAGAAAGTTTTCTTCGACATAAAAAATCGCGATTATTGACCTACAAGATGTTGTGAAGTATAGCTTTGAGTCTCTAAATATTTTATTTGTATCCCCAAAATTAGTAAGAGGTGATTATTTTGTTTTTATTATTTCTAAGCCGTGTTTATATTTGTTTTAAAGCTCTAAGCGTGCTAATTGCAAAAATATTAATTTTAGATTAAAATTTTTTATGGTTACCTGGTTCTTACCCGCAAATATTCCCAAATGTGAAAAATGGTAATTTTATCAATTTTTTTATTTTAAGTGCCATGTTTATACTCATATGGTCATATGGAAACTCTCGACAAACTGAATTCACAAATATATGGTTTATTAAATTTTTTTCAGTGGTTACCCAAGTTTCCACCCATCAATGTAACCCATAAAATTTTTAAGAGGTGATTTTATTATAATCCGTCATGTTTGTACTCATTTGAAAGCTTTCGACACGCTGATGTTTAAAATATTTTTTTTACTCAATTCACTCAATGGTTACCATTTTTACAACTCATAAAGTACCCTAAAAAATTTTAGGGGTCATTTTTATATATTTAATTTAAACCGTCATGTTTGTACTCATACAAAAGCTCTCGACACGCTCATGCTAAAAATATTATTTTTAACTCAAATCAACCAATGGTTTGGTTATCATTCTTACAACCCACAAAGTACCTCCAAAACTTTTAGGGGGTACATTGTGGGTTGTAAAAATGGTAACCATTGTTTGATTTGTGCTAAAAAAATATTTTTGCCATCAGCGTGTCGAGATTTTTAATATGAGTATAAACACGACGGTATTTATTTAACTACATAAAAATGACCTCTAAAATTTTTTGGGGTACATTATGAGTTGTAAGAACGGTAAACATTGGGTGAATTAAGTAAAAAATAATATTTTAAACATCAGCGTGTCGAGAGCCTTCATATGAGTACAAACATGACGGTAGTATAATAAAATCACCTCTTAACTATTTTATGGGGTACATTGATGCGTAAAAAATTTAGGTAACCACTGAAAAAAATTTAATACACCATATATTTTTGAAGTCAGTGTGTTGAGAGCCTTCATATAAGTATAAACACGACACTTAAAATTAAAAAACAACTGACAAAATTACAATTTTTTTACATTTGGGGCTATTTGCGGGTAAGTAACCGGGTAACCAAAAACATTTAAACCTAAAATTAATTTTTTTGCAATCAACACGTATAGAGTTTTAAAACAAATATAAACACGGTTTATAAATAGTAAAAACAAAATAATCAACCCTAATTAATTGTGTGGGTACATAGGTGTCTTATTTTAGTTAACTATTTAGAGAAATTTTTTTATATTTTTAAAGTCTTAAAAACCGAGAGCTTTAAAATAATATATTACTCGCCTATATAGAAGGGCTGTGTCGCAAGTAGAAATTTTTAGGGGTCACCAATTGCAGTGCTTTAGGGCATAAAAATTTTTGGGACTGTCACCAAAAGTTAGTGTAAAAATTCCGCATAAATCCCCCGGGGTATTAAACCTGTGGCTTAAAATGTTTTTGAGCATTATGCCAAAAAGTGCACTTGCTTCTCTTTTGCAAAAATCGTAAAATTGACCCCTTTTAACCGCTCGGGGTACCCGACCCAGGTAGGTTACTCCTATCAATTTTTTTTACATTTTTTGAGCTCAGGAAAGTAATTAGTAACTCTGCCCAAAAACTTTCAGACGTAAGGATTCATATGGTAAAAAGTTAGAAATTTGGCTCTATAAAAGTGGTCCCTAAATTTGGGCGGTTTTAGGAATACAAAACCTCGAAAATTTTTCTAAAAAAGTTTTTTCAGGAGGTAGCCAAAAGTTCAAGGACGTTAACCTGAGATATTTGCATATTGATCGTGGAGCGTTCAAAAAGTTAGAAGAGCTCAAACGAAAATTTTTTTATCACAATTTTCCCAGTATTGTTAAAAAAACAAAAAATAAAATTATAGTCATTTAAATAGTTAACATACAAAAAAGAGTAATTTTATTTTAATAATTTTATTATGTTTAAATGGAATGTATGACAGCTAAATAATGTCAAAATATATATTTGGTTTATAACTCCAATGGCAAAAATTTTTACGGAAGTATATAATTATATTTTGTACTGTACTATTATATTGTACAAAATTGGATAAGTTTTGACTTGTAAACCAAACATATCGTCGTATGATTCATAATTATCTTAAACTATTTGGAATTTTTTTCTTAAAGAAAAAAGAAAATTTTTTGATACTTTTGAAACACTATATTACTTAAATTTTTTTTCTCAAAACGAAAAGTTTTTTAAAAAAAGGTCATCCTACATTTACAAAACTACAGTATGACGGTCCACTGTAAAAGCGCAGTAATAATTACTATATTTTTGCGGTATATTGTAATATATATATACTTATACTATTTGTATTTTTCATACTTATACTATACTATAATTTATTTCTTTATTTATTTGTATTTTCATTATTTATTAGTTTAATGTACAGTTATCAAACGAACAAATAACAGCATTTACTAAAAATAATAAAAAAAAGAGTAACGTACATAATGCTAATAAAAACAGCTGCACAGGTAATACAAAAAATTACTGCTATATACAGCATAAAAGAAAAGTCAAAACTACTCGATTTAAAAAAAAATGAGTTTAAAGAGTTTAAAAAAAATTGAACTTTTAAAAATTGGGTCGATTGTTGTCGGATATCTTAAAAATTTGTTCAACTTAAACCATTGTACGCTCGTAGAAAGATGATGGTTTGGGCGCCTATTATCCAACGAAAAGAAAACTAAATTTAATTTGGAAAAATGTGATGTCATAGACATTTTTTCTGGACAAACATGGATTTTACCTATAAATCGGCATAATGCTGCTTGCTTGAACCCATAAAATTCCTTAAATAAACTAAAATAAAAAAGATCTATTAGGCAAGGTATAATTTTTTGAGTTGGTTTAGATCGTTCATCAGCTTGTTGATAATAATAAATGTATGAAGATTCAAAAAGGCAAATTATAAATTTTACAAAAATTGAGCAAAATAAAAACAAAATTTTGCATAATAATACTAATTATTATTAAGAAAATAATTATTAAGTTTTGTTCTGAAAATACCCAATTGATTTCCAAGAACAATATCAGTGGAATTTGTTTTATAAATACAACTTTGTGAGGAAAATGTTTGGCTATTTCTAATATAGTTTTTTTTTGTTTTAGCTGAAACGTCATTTTGGTTTTTAAAAATTTCAAAGTGAAAATTTCAGTGAAATTGTATATTGACGAAAACGATTAATTCTCATAAAAAAAACCTAATCGAGTAATTTTTCAATGCTCAAATTCAAGCTTCCAAGTTTAAGTGCAGAAAGTCTGTCATTATAAGAACTTTAGGGAAACAAAAACGAACACACAACTGTTTGGTAAAAACATGTTGAACATTTCACACATTTTTTAATTCAAGGTTGCTACCAAAAAATGTGTTTTGAATTCACGACTGGCCTTATGTAAGTTTTATACATGTAGCATAATTTCATCACGAAAAGTAAATGCTCAAACAACACTGAGATTTACGTAGCTTTATACGCTATTCAGAACAATTATCACAAAATTCAAATTTATTCGCTACTGTATACCAACCCTCTTACTGATGACGATTTTCTCATATTAATATCCTTCAATTGTAATTATTTGTGATTGTCAAATCCCATTGAAAAGCATTACATTTTTTAAAAGAATTTAATTAATTTATTTGTCAAACCAATTAAAGTTTTTTAGTTTAAATTAAATTCAAAACGTTTTGCCATTTAAAATTTTGTATAATTGCGTTATTACAAAAAAATTTTTTACTTGGGGTTCCAGATTTTAGGGTATTGGAGATTTTTGAAATTATGTAGATTAAAAATAGTGCGCCAAAATATCAGGCATGCTGACAATTCTGAATTGGAAATTTTATTTGATGATAAGCAACCTGTTTTTTTTGCCTTCTATTAGAAGAAAATTTTTTATTCAGTCAAAAAAGTTATTGTATATTGCCATATGCTTAAAACTTTTTACGAATTTTTTTGGAAACTACAGTATATATGCTTTGGAAAAAAATTGACACAAAAAATAGGTCATACAATTTTGTTACAAAAACAGTAACCCAATCAGAAATGTAGATATAAGCTGAATCCTACAAAATTTTTGCCGAGGAAACCAAATTGTCTTTTGTAATGTAAATTGTTACAACGCATATATTTTAATGATTATACTATACTATGTTACTATAGTATAGTATAGTATAGTACAGTGTAGTATACTATAGTATAGTATACTATAGTATAGTATACTATAGTATAGTCAAGAATGCATAAGAGTAGAGAATGTTCGACTGTGTGCTAAACAGTTGTTCAAATTATAGGTAGATTATTCCACAGTGTAAATTTTTTTATCATGTAAAAAAATCTACTACAACCTGTGGAATAATCTACAATGTGGGGTATAATCTACATGACAATTTTTCTACGTAATACTGTAGATGATTCTACATGATAACCGCGAATTTCCAAACAAAAAAACTGTAAATGTATAACTCTTTGATGAAGTTTTTTTTCACGTAGGTAATGTTGTCACAATATTCACTGTTTTTGTTAAATCCAACGTATTAATTATTTTACATGTTAAAACATCAAATATTTAGAATAATTTGAATTATTTCACAGTATTATGTAGAAAAATTTGTTGTATGCATTTTGCGTTTACAATTTTTCATTTTTTAAACTCCGAACTGCAAAAATCTGTCAATGTAAAATACTCAGATGAGGTTTTTTTCCACGTAATGTTGTCAAATATTCTAGGTTTTTTGTTACATCGGATGTATAAATGACTTTATATGTTAAAACATGGAATATTTTAATTAATTTAAATTATTCGACAGTGTAGTACATTAAAAAACTTCATATAGGAGTTTTGCGTTCATAAATTTTTATTTCTATGTAATAAAAAATCTACACTGCGGAATAATCTACCTACAATTTGAACAAATGTTTAACACAGACTGGGACATTCTCTGCTGTTATGCATTCTTGGTATAGTATAGTATAGTATAGTATAGTATAGTATAGTATAGTATAGTATAGTATGGTATGGTATGGTATGGTATGGTATGGTATGGTATGGTATGGTATGGTATGGTATGGTATGGTATGGTATGGTATGGTATGGTATGGTATGGTATGGTATGGTATGGTATGGTATGGTATGGTATGGTATGGTATGGTATGGTATGGTATGGTATGGTATGGTATGGTATGGTATGGTATGGGATGGTATGGTATGGTATGGTATGGTATGGTATGGTATTGTATGGTATGGTATGGTATGGTATGGTATGGTATGGTATGGTATGGTATGGTATGGTATGGTATGGTATGGTATGGTATAGTATAGTATAGTATAGTATAGTATAGTATAGTATAGTATAGTATAGTATAGTATAGTATAGTATAGTATAGTATAGTATAGTACAGTATAGTATAGTATAGTATAGTATAGTATAGTATAGTATAGTATAGTATAGTATAGTATAGTATAGTATAGTATAGTATAGTATAGTATAGTATAGTATAGTATAGTGGAGTATAGTATAGTATAGTATAGTATAGTATAGCATAGTATAGTATAGTCGTTTTAAAATATATGCGTTGTAACAATTTAATTACAAAAGAGCAATTTGGTTTCCTCAGCAAAAAGTCTGTAGGGTTGCAGCTTTTATCTACGTTATTAGATTGGGTTACTGCTCTTTATAACAAAAATTGTATCGACGCTATTTATGTAGATTTTTCCAAAGCGTTGTATACTGTCAGTTACAAAAAAACTCCTTCAAAAAGTTTCAGCGTATGGTATAGGATATGAGCTTTTTAACTGGATCAAAAATTTTCTTTCTAATAGAAGGCAACAGGTTATTATAGCTGATAAAATTTCCGATTCTAAAACTGTCACAAGCGGGGTGCCTCAAGATAGTGTTTTAGGCACACTTTTATTTTTAATCTACATAAACGATCTTCCAAATACCCTAAAATCTGGAACCCAGGTCAAACTTTTTGCTGATGACGCCAAGTTATACAAAATTTTAAATAGCAAAGCATCGTTTAACGAATTTAATTTAGACTTAAAAAACTTTACCGATTGAGCTGACAAATGGTAATTAAGAATTGCTTTTTAAAAATGTAATGTACTTTCAATGGGATTTAACAATCCACAAAATAATTACAAATTAAAAGATATTGATATAGAGAAATCGTCATCAGTAAGAGATTTTGGTGTACTGGTCAGCAATGATCTGAAATTTTCTGATCATTGCTCTGAAATAGCGTCTAAAGCTCTACGTAGAATCTCAGTGTTGTTTAGAGCATTTACTTTTAGTGATATGAAAACTATGCTACATGCTTATAAAGTTTACATAAGGCCACTGGTAGAATTTGAACCATTTTTTTGGTCACCATACCTTAAGAAAAATTAAAAATGTGTGGAAAATGTACAACGTGTCTTTACCAGACGATTATATGTTCGTTTTTGTTTCCCTAAAGTGTCTTATAATGACAGACTTTCTGCACTTAAACTTGGAAGCTTAAAATTAAGACGTGAAAAACCTGATTTAGTTTTATTTTATAAAATTATTAATAACTTAGTCGATATACAACGTGAAGATTTTTTCAGCTTTTAAAACTTTACAAAAACCAGAAATAACGGTTTCAAGCTAAAACAGAAAAAAACTATATTAGAAATAGCCAAACATTTTTTTACTCACAAAGTTGTATCTGCCTGGAACAAATTACCCACTGATATTGTTTCTTCAAAATCAATTGCAATCTTTAAAACAAAACTTGATCGTTATTTTCTTTAATAATAATTAATTGTATTTATGCAAATTTTGTTTTTATTTTGTCTCAAATTTTGTAAAATTTTATAATTTGCCTTTAGTGTAAATCTTCATACATTTATTATTATCAACAAGCTAAACAATGAACGATCTAAACGAACTCAAAAAATTATACCTTCCTAATAGAGTGTTTTTTTTTTATTTTTAGTTTATTTTGACATAAGGAATTTTATGGGTTCGCAGCAGCATTATCATTTTATAGGTAAAATCCCATGTTTGTGCCAGAAAAAATGTTAGAAATTTATGACATCACATTTCCAAATTAAATTTAGTTTTCTTTTGGTTGATAATAACGCCCAAACCCCATCATATTTCTGCACATTTAGATAGTTTCCGCATCAAACAAATTTTTCGGTGTGCAAAACAACGACAAATCAACCAATTTTTAAAAGTTCAATTTTTAAACTCTTAAACCATTTTTTTAAAATCATTTTAACTTTGTTTATGCTGTATATTAGCAGTAATTTTTTTGTATTACCTGTGCAGCTGTTTTATTAGCATTATGTACGTTATTCTTTTTTTTATTATTTTTTTCATGATGTATCTTATTTGTTCGTTTGATAACTGTACGTAAACTAATAAATAAATAAAAAATACAAATAAACAAATAGTATAGTATAGTATAGTATGAAATAATACAGAATAGTATAGTATATTACAATATACCGCAAAAATATAGTAATTATTACTGCGCTTTTGTAAATAGACCGTCATATCTAGTTTTGTAAATGCTAGATCGTTTTAAAACTTTCATTAAGAAAAAGAATTTAAGTAATATAGTGTTTCAAAAGTATCAAAAAATTTTCTTTTTTTCTATTTAAGAAAAAAATTCCAAATAGTTTAAGATAATTATGAATCATACAACAATATGTTTGGTTTACAAGTAGGAAAACTTATCCAGATTTTGTACAATATAATAGTACAGTACAAAAATAGTAATTATATACTTGCGTGAAAATTTTTCCATTAGAAACATGAAACCAAATATATATTTTGACATTATTTAGCTGTCATACATTCCATTTAAACATAATAAAATTATTAAAATAAAATTGCTCTTTTTTGTATGTTAACTATTTAAATGACTATAATTTTATTTTTTGTTTTTTTAACAATACTGGGAAAATTGTGATAAAAAAATTTTCGTTTGAGCTCTTATAACTTTTGAACGCTCCACGATCAATATGCAAATATCTCAGGTTAAGGTCCTTGAACTTTTGGCTACCTCCTGAAAAAACTTTTTTAGAAAAATTTTGGGGGTTTAGCCCTAAAACCGCCCAAATTTAGGGGCACTTTTATAGAGCCAAATTTCTAACTTTTTACCATATGAATCCTTACGTCTGAAAGTTTTTGGGCAGATTTACCATACTTTCCTGAGCTCAAAAATGTATAATTTGATAGGAGTAACCTACCTGGGTCGGGTACCCCGAGCGGTTAAAAGGGGTCAATTTTAGGATTTTTGCAAAAGAGAAGCAAGTGCACTTTTTGGCATAATGCTCAAAAACATTTTAAGCCACAGGTTTAATACCCCGGGGGATTTATGCGGAATTTTTACACTAATTTTGGTGACAGTCCCAAAAAATTTTTATGCCCTAAGGCACTGCAATTGGTGACCCCTAAAAAATTCTACTTTCGACACAGGCCTTCTATATAGGGAGTAATAAATGATTTTAAAGCTCTCGGCGTGCTGACTTTAAAAATATTAAAAAAAATTTATCTAAATAGTCGGGTAACTAAAATAAGACACCTATGTACCCACAAAATTAGTTAGGGGTGATTATTTTGTTTTTATTATTTATAAGCCGTGTTTATATTTGTTTTAAAACTCCATACGTGTTGATTTCAAAAATATTAATTTTAGGTTAAAATGTTTTTGGTTATACCCGGTTACTTACCCGCAAATACCCCCAAAGGTAAAAAAAATCGTAATTTTGTCAGTTTTTTTTAAATTTTAAGTGTCGTGTTTATACTTATATGAAGGCTCTCAACACACTGACTTCAAAAATATATGGTGTATTAAACTTTTTTCAGTGGTTACCTAATTTTTTTACCCATCAATGTACCCCATAAAATTGTTAAGAAGTGATTTTATTATAATACCGTCATGTTTGTACTCATATGAAGGCTCTCAACACGCTGATGTTTGAAATATTATTTTTTACTTAATTCACTTAATGTTTACCGTTTTTACAACTCATAATGTACCCCCAGAAATTTTTGGGGTCATTTTTTTATATTTAATTAAATACCATCGTGTTTATACTCATATTAAAACTCTCGACACGCTGATGTCAAAAATAGTTTTTTAACACGAATCAAACAATGGATACCATTTTTACAACCCACAATGTACCCCCTAAAAGTTTTGGGGGTACTTTGTGGGTTGTAAGAATGGTAACCAAACCATTGGTTGATTTGAGTTAAAAATAACATTTTTAGCATTAGCGTGTTGAGAGATTTTATATGAGTACAATCAAGACGGTTTTAATAAAATATATAAAAATGACCCCTAAAATTTTTTGGGGTACTTTATGAGTTGTAAAAATGGTAACCTTTGGGTGAATTGAGTAAAAAATAATATTTTAAACATCAGCGTGTCGAAAGCTTTCAAATGAGTACAAACATGACGGATTATAATAAAATCACCTCTTAAGAATTTTATGGGTTACATTGATGGGTGGAAACTTGGGTAACCACTGACAAAAATTTAATAAACCATACATTTGTGAATTCAGTTTGTCGAGAGCTTCCGTATGAGTATACACATGGCACTTAAAATAAAAAATTGCATGGTAATACACATGGCACTTAAAATAAAAAATTTAACCCCGCGCACCACTACTCATCCCCGCAACATCGTGCTGCGTTTGTTCGACTTTTTGGAGTCTCTGCTCATTTCTCGAAAAAAGAGTCATGGCGGTTTCCATGACTTGTGCCAATTTAGCTACCTGCTGTTCGAGATTTTTGAGCTTAGGGTTTGGTTGAGGGTTCCCTTGGGACTGGGAGTTCCCCACTTCCCCCACCTGCCTGGAAGGAGGTTGAGAATCATCAGAATCCTCTGAGGACTCTGTAGTCGAAAACTGACCTTTTTGAACTTTTTTACGATTTTTGACTGTTTTAGCAGTCTGAGACGACCCTTCATTTTCCTGGGGCTCTTCATTTTCCTGTTTTAACAGTCTGAGAAGACCTCGCCTTCTTCTTCTTCTCGGTTAACATTACCCCCTTGGTTACCAAATATATTTAACCCCACGAGGTCTCCTGGCGAGTCGGTTTGCCCATTTTTAGTGGCTATCCGAGTGGACCGACCGTTCCTCAGCGACGATTCCCGTCGAAGTTGGCGACGCTTGGCCCGATCCTCGCGCTCCTTGGCTTTGGCTAGCTGTCGCTGCTTGTCTTTCTCGTCGGATATGGACGTCTTTAAAAGCTTTGTCTTGCGTCTTGCATCGGCAGTAGCTGAGGTAGGAGGGTCGGTCACCCGATCGGATAACGGATTTTCCCCCTTATTCAAACCAGTGGGTTGTAGAGCGGTATTGCTTAGCATTACCCGCGATCCCACTGGGTTAACTCCTGATGTACTTGGCACATCAAAAGTTACTGCGTCAGCTAAAATGCCTAAAACATTTGTATTTACGTCCTCCCTACCTGCTGACTGTTGAATATTCGGATCACCCACCGAACCTCTTTGTGAGCTGAGGCCTTGACTTTGAACTGAGGTCTTTAAATGAGGTGGCGGTGTCCGTTCGGTCATTTTAAGATGATATTTTTATTTTTATTGGTAATCAAAAATTTATACGGTTGTGACCCTTGCCTCAAATTAACTCTGGGGGGGTACCTACGGAGGGGAATACACAATATATAAATATAACACAATAATACACAATAAATAACCTATATGCAAGGATCACCTCAAGTCAGCGTTTAAAAAACGAATTTTTATGAAAAAAATACACAAAAAGAAAAAATTAAATGCGGTAAGCAACCCGGACAACTAAAGAAAAGGTTTAGAGCACCACGGAGGTATGAAATACCTAAATTCTTTAGTTATCGGCTCCAATATGTAGCGGGCCAAACAGGGGTCAAGCCGGTAAGTTGATGATCCTGCGGCCCGGTACACACGGATTACTTATCGTATTTAAATACACACTTTATGCTGTACGTTCCCTTTTATTTTGGCTCAGTCGGTTATTATACAACAAAGAAGTTTGCACGATTTTTATAATTAGACCTTAATGGTTGTGCTTGCGTAGTGAGGGGACACACGACACACCCTCTTGACTGGGAGGTCAAGTCGGTTCACGGAGTGGGGTTACGGTAGAACGGGTTAAGAAAAAAGGGGGTTGGGCAAGTGTTTTGGGCCCGGTGTTTTCTTTTGGCGTTGGGGGACATATTTGCAGAAACTTAGGGGAATTTTTAGAACTTGTTTAGTTTAGTTAGTTTACACATGGTAATAGATTATAGATACCTAATCAGGGTCTGCCAGCAAGGGTTCCGTTCGGAGAGGTAACAACAGTTCGACAAGTATAAAGCGCCTACCAATAATTACGAAACCCATTGGGCCCACGCACCGCGTGGAGCGCACGCACTGTTAATTGTTATAAGAGATTGTTTTGACACGCGCGGCGACAGGCGCGGGCTACTGTAATTTGATTACAGCGCATACATTAATTTAATAATGTTTTTAAATTGAAATTGAACTATGATTGAACGCGGGTGTAGTGGCTACTTAAAGCATGAATTAATATTGTGAGTTTAGTTGACCTACGCTGCTCAACGCTATCCGCCACAATAGTCTTTATTTTGAAATTATTTTAAAAATTATTACACGTGTAAAGCCTTAAGCCTGGTTTATACTTCGTTACTAGCGTCCAAAAGACGAAATTAAAAATTTTAATTATAGATTATTTAAGGTCTTGTTTAAAAAATTTTTGCGTTTTTGGGATTTCATCAGGAGTATGAAACTGTAACGTCCAGAAATATGAAGCCAAATAAATCGAGTTTTTGGAAGAAAGATTGCGAAACAATTAGCTATTTTTAGCTTTTTGGCTGAAAAATGAATACAGGACTTAAAAAGTATACAGGACTTGAACCTGTAATCTCCAGCCTCAGTACCTCGTTGACTGACGTGCTGCATTACACAATCACTTGACACTGACTTTACATTACAACTCCTATTTATAAGGCGTCATATTTCTAAAAGATTAACACAACGGGAGTTGTGACACCTCCCTACCAAGATTGAAGCGCGTAGCCTTCCAATCTGACACTCTCCATAATAATGGCATAGTAGCCATTTTAATGCGGGAAAATATGCTGTTCGCCTAGGTTATTCTGCACAAATGTGCACGGATCAATAAAAATTTTTTTTTTCATTTGCGGGATGCGCGCGCATTTAGTGTAAAGTGACGTAGGCGAACGGCATATTTTCCGGTGTCGCGGGATATCTTTTCCCCCCTTCTTTTTTCCCTCCGGAAGATCTATCCCTCTAAAAAGCCGGGATAGTTTTCCCCCCGGAAAAGCCATCCCGCTAAAACACCGGTTAATTCTTTCCCCCCTCGGTAAATTCTTTCCCCCCGGAAAGACTATCCCGGTTAAAAACCGGAAATCCCTTCCCCCGTGTTTTTGATTTTGTTGTTCGTTTTTTATGTATTTTAGCTTGGTTTTAAGGTTTTGCTTAGGCTGCTTAGGGAAACTAAGGTTTAAAATGGTTAAGGTAGTTCATGGGTTTTATTTTAATTATTTTAATAATTTTAATAATTTATGAAAGTATCATGATAACAAAATAATCATTTTAATTTAGGAGCACTGTCACAAATCAAATTCCTATAACGCCCGAACCGTACTGCTCCTTTAATACTGAACCGATTCAGCTGAAATTTAAAAATGTTTTAGCCTTGTAGTGGAGCACTCTAAATGCCAAAGTTGAGTTAGGTAGGTTTGGTATTAAAGGAGCAGTCCGGTTCGGGCGTTATAGGAATTTGATTTGTGACAGTGTTCCTTTAATGACGTGTTTTTGAAGAATGCGCAGAATTAATATTATAAACTTTATGCAAATTTTTGAAGGGGGGAAAGAATATACCAGTAAAAACTTTCCCCCTGATTATAACGCTAAAATAGCAAATTACAAACAAAATTAAAATCGTGAGTAAACATTTTTTAATGGAATTTATTACACAAAAATTGGTATTTGAGCTAATAAAGGTACAGCTATTCAAATTATTTTTAAAAATTCTAAGTTTATATGATTTTAAAATTAAAAAGCATGGGGGAAAATCTATCCCGGTATATTCTTTTCCCCGGGGAACGAATTTACCAAGGGGGGAAAGAATATCCCGGGATAGTTTTTCCGGGGGGAAAAACTATCCCGGGATAGTTTTTCCGAGGGGAAAAATTTTTAGGGGGGAAAGAATATCCCTTGACATCGGCATTAAAATTGCTACTATGCCATTATTATGGAGAGTGTCATTTAAATGGAGAGGCTCATTATAATGGCCTACTTTTCCGCACTTTTTTATATAGGAGTTGCACATTTTTTGTTATATTATATATTTTTGGTAGCATTGTGTACGAAGTGCTAAAATCTCCTGTACATATATTATGAGTAGAAAAACAACAATTAAGTGTTTGAAAAGCATTCTCTGTTTTATCAATTGACCAATAAATTCTACCAATTTTATGTTCCAAGGATTTACAATATTTACTAAAATGATCTTTCAAGAATTTTAAAATTGTACCTAGTATACAAGAAATACTTTTAGTACTTAATTTTCTTGCTCCAACTATTGTTCTAAAACTATAATGACTTTTGTGTAATTATGGAATATTAAAAACAATAGGAAGAACTTGGTCTTCAACTAAAAAAATTAGGTCAAAAATTTCTGCAAAGGACTTGTTTTTTAATAATTTCTTCAGACGATTTATTATGAATAGGTTCATAAACATCGTTGCCTTTAATTAAACAATTTTGATTGAACATTTCAATCCTCATTTCTTTGCACATAACCTCAATATAATATTTCTTACAAATTATTACAAAATTGCCGTTAGCTTTGTCTGCGGTAACAAAATATAACAAAACAAAATTTTTATGAAGTTGTGCAGCTAAGTTTAAAATATCTGAAACTTCTACTCTAATTGTATTTTTCACATTATCATATAATATTTTATTATTCCAGAAATAGATCCGATTAGTTAAAATACTGATAACTTATCTATAAAAGATTGAAAAGATTTTTTAGGCTTCTTATATTTTTGCTACAATTATAGATAAAATTACTAATAGCATTAGAAGCTTCATTGTAAACATCTCTGAACACTATTTTTTGGGGACTCTAAATTTTGATCCATAGCTCATTATTTGGCGAAGTGTATAATTTGAAACTACATT
Source organism: Microlaimidae sp. YZB2_3 (assembly GCA_030248175.1). Lineage (NCBI taxonomy): Eukaryota > Metazoa > Nematoda > Chromadorea > Desmodorida > Microlaimidae > Microlaimidae sp. YZB2_3. The sequence continues at coordinate 15,092 of JASAMX010006225.1, forward strand.
TAAATCCCATTAAAATAATATGACCTGCAGGATAATAGCAAAATTTTGAAGATTTACAATTACAGTTCTCAGACAGAATATTTTCTAATGTGGTTAAGTTTAAGTTTTTTTAATAATTTATTGTAGTTACATATTAACAGACCTAAATTTCTTTCATATGTGTAAGTAGTAATTACTCGACCTAGTTTATCTAGATTAATGTTGAGAAGTTTTAACAATAAAGTATCATTTAATATATCATGAAAATTAATTAAATCCAATCCTTTATTTACAAACTGAACTTTAAAATAAGTATTATTAGCTTTTGGACGTATTTGTTTTAGACACGCATTTTAAAATTTATGTGCAAGGACTGCTTTAATTGCTAATATAGTACCTTGCTTAAGATTGTATGCAAAGATACATTTTTCAAAGCTATGTAAGTTACTTAGTGATACACAAATAAGCAATGTATAAATATCTACAGCAGTAATATCTGGTTTTAAGCATTCATGTATAAGATTTTTGACAACATGAATATTAATTAAGGTATTGCGGCGTTTTTTTTGTATTTCTTATTCTAGATCATTGATTGCTAGGAAATTTAAATGAAAAATAAGGATGTTTATTGCTATTACGAGGATCCTTATCAAAGAACAATCCCTTAACCTTATCATTTAACCCAAATGGGTAAGCTGTTGTGAGACAGCGTATCCAAAAATCTTCACGATCCAGTGGTTGATTTTCAGTGGTATTATCAAAATTTTCTAAAACCCTGATACTTAAATCATTAACGGAATGATTTTTAGAATTAAAATGTTGGACTAAATAAGGGTTTGGGGACTTTAGAGCCGAGGGACTTTAGAGCCGGGACTTTAGAGCCGGACCTGGGGACTTTAGAGCCGCGGCAGAGACTTTAGAGCCGAAATGAAAAATGCGTTTGCAAACATTAGTAAAACAATATACAAGTAATATTAAAACATTTACATAACACATAAAAATTTCTGGCAAACACTAAATCCCACCGACTCTGACTCCGACTCCGCCTCAAATTTCTGCAAATTATATATTGATGTGCAGGTCAGACGGAATCAACAAAAAAGAACAAATTAAACAAATTTAAATGCTTTTTGAATCATTTTGGCTGTTTCTACATGTAATTTTTTTATAAAATTAATGATTTTAAACTGAATTACACTATCAAAAACATTAAATTAAGCTTAAAAAACCATTAAATTAGTAAATTTAAAATGGAAATTTAAATTAATTATGCTCGAGCAATTGATAAACTTCATATTATCATTTTAGTGCAAGAACATGGCTTCGATTTTTGATTTGTTTAAATAAAAATATTTTATATGAATTTAAGGTATGGCTAAGGGTTAAGATTCACGTTTTTTAAAATATTTATCATAAAAAATATAAAAGATGTTTTTATGTTAAAAAAATTTTTGCACAAAAATCAAGACAAAAAAACTTTTTCTTTCCTAAGCCTAAGCGAAACCTAAAACTCATGATAAAAGTCTAAAAAAAGCTTAAAAGCTATTGAAATGCTGATAAATTTAGTGCCTAAAGAAAAAAATATTTTGGAAAATATTTTGCCGAAAATATTCTTTGCTGACACCAAAAGGTTTTTAAAAATATTATTGAAAGGTGTTAAACAATTTTACAAGTCGAAATCTCACTAATTTTTATAAAAAATGTACTAAATTTGTAAAATATGTAACGCACATAACAAAAAAATAATAAATTTAGGAGTTCGGCTCTAAAGTCCCTTAATTTTAATTTTTTATGAATTTTCTGAACACAAAAGTTACGTTACGGCTCCAAAGTCCCTCCAATACGGCTCTAAAGTCCCACACTACGGCTCTAAAGACCCTCGGCTCTAAAGTCCCCTCACTCCGGCTCTAAAGTCCCGTTACCCTAAATAAGAGTCTTTTAATAATAAGTCTTTAAACCGAATTCCGATAGCGACGCGCGTTCGGACAGCGATAATGAACAAGATTTTGACGGCGATCAAACCTCCTTTACAACAAAAAAAACCCGCCCCGAAACCAAAAAAGCGACCAATTTCGGCTCAGAATCTTAAAAGCATAATTTGTCCTATCATTAAAGAAAAAGCAGAACGAAAAATTAACAAAAAAATTCATTTTGTTAAGAATCTTCGAGAGTTATTTTAACCGATGAATGAAACCAAGTACTTTCAGCTATTATATAATGGGCTTCCTCTCCAAAGCCATCTGATCAAATATTTCGTATAATAAAAAAGCCGCCAAATGAAATTAAATTCTCAAACAAATTTAAAATATAAGCTTTTAAAACTTTAGGAATATCATTAATTTTTGGTCTTCTTGATTTAAAAATAATGATTAAATATAAGCTTCCTATAGACAAAAAATCTGGCAAGCAACATGCTGGCGCCTGTACCCAATTTTTAAACCACCATCAAAAATTCTAAGTGCATGTGGTGAAAATTCAAATTGGTATAAAAAACCTTGGCTATGCATATTGATTTTTACTTGGTTTACTGTGTTAAATTGCTTTAATTAGTACACGATGGTCAAAACCTCACATTTATCCCAAACAAACCAAATACTTAATAGTGAACGAATTTTAATGAAAATTTGTTAAAAAAGTAAGCGCAGGAAGAATTAGCTTAGCTAGCTGTTGATTTGTATTTTGTTTAATTCCGTAAATAAATAAAAATAGCTATTTTTTGGAAAAAAAGGCGGTTTTTACAAAAGCTAAACTAAAATTATCGAAAACAATATTGTACATTAAAAAGATTTAATCAATTAAATTATTTCTTAAATCTTCAGTACGAAGTTTTGTAAAAAACTTATTTTTATTTGAAACAAAATTAACTTGTTTGTTCTTTCTATAACTTTTAACAAAAAGTTTTGTAAAAAAACCTATTTTCATGTTAAACGAGAGGAACAATGAGTGATAATTTACAATTAACAAGTAACAATTTATTTTGTCTTACCAATTTGTTTTACTTTAGATTTCAGATTTACTTAAAATTGTCAGCCATACGACTGACAATTAATTAATTTATCTTTTATTTTTCCGATCTATTTGCTTCATTACCATCAGAAGGCCCCGTAAAACTGTTTTCAGACTCTTTAAAGTTGTAAAACTAGGTTTCCATCATGTAGTGATCCATTTTTTTAATTTTATGTGTATTTGCATAAAACATGTTTAAAATAAAACGCTAGAAAATTGTCTACGTGCGCAAGTGCGCGCACACGCACACACATACACACACACACACACACACACACACACACACACACACACACACACACACACACACACACACACACACACACACACACACACACACACACACACACACACACACACACACACACACACACACACACACACACAGACACAACACACACACACACACACAACACACACATACACACACACGTACACACACGCACGCACACACACACACACGTGCGCGCGCGTGCACGCACACCCACGCACGCACACACACACACACATGCACTGACGCACGCACTAACACACACGCGAACACACACACACACACACACACACACACAAACACAACACAACACAAACACAACACAACAACATACACACACACACACGCACACACATACACACACACACACACACACACACACACACACACACACACACACACACACACACACACACACACACACACACACACACACACACACACACACACACACACATACACACACACACATACACACACACGTACACACACGCACGCACACACACACACGTGCGCGCGCGCGTGCACGCACACCCACGCACGCACACACACACATGCACTGACGCACGCACTAACACACACGCGAACACACACACACACACACACACAAACACAACACAACACAAACACAACACAACAACACACACACACACACACACACATACACACAAACACACACACACACAAGCACTGACGCATGCACGAACGCACACAGATAAGCAAACACCCACGCACCTGCTTGTAATGAGCTTTTAAATCGTAAGTAAATCGGTTCTTGAAAAAATGTTGCTAGTATGAATGTGGCCTTGTTTTAGGTTTAAATATTTTGGTATTGTCTTAATTTTCCCCGTAACTGTGTTTATGATGTTTCAGATTTATTTGTCTGTTCTTCTCTTTTATCTGTGTTAAGCTTTACTTTTTAAATCCTAATCGTGTGTTCTGTCTGTATCTTGTCTTTAATTATACCGGTTTTATTTAAGCGTTTTTATATTTTTTTGTAATTTCTTTTTATATTACGAAGTATGAACCAGGATTAAGAGATATTTGTCAAGCTTGCCTAATTATATAAACCTAATTTGGTATGTGCAGTTTTTTAAAGAATAAAAAACGTGAGGTAAAATAATTCAATGTTGATATATAAAATCAAATTTATTACAAATTTTAATAATTAAATATATTCGAGTCACCTATGCTTGATTTTTATACTGCAGTGGTAAAATTTATAAACTTATTTTTTATGATCGAAAAGAAGGAACAAAAATATTTCAAAAAATCTTTTGCCAAATGTATAGTTATGTTTTTTATAAATTTGTATATTCTAATGAAGCAAAACTGATACGGAAAAAACTCATCAATAATTACAAGACAAAACTATAGGTTTTAAAAAAAGCGCACGTGCTTTTTAAGGTAATACGTCGCAAAAAAGCAAAACTTTACGTGCAAAGAAAAAAGTAAAACAAAAATTATCTCCTGGGGCCTATTTCATAAAGACGTTTGTTCATTTTCATTTTACAAAAGTCCGCTCATTTTTTGTAAATTACATGATAGAGGATATTCGACACGGCGAATATTGATCGGTCAGCGGAGATGAAATGACGTGGTTGCAACCAATCAGCGCAGAGCGGTGCGCGCAGATGCTCCCCCTAGATTACGAGTCGAGAAACCTTTATCGTGTATTTTTCAAAAAATAGGCGGAAATTTGTAAAATAAGAATTTACAAAGGTTTTAATGAAACAGGCCTCTGGATCAAGGAAGCGTCGACACGAAATTTATCGAGACGCGTCAAAAGTGAAATTCATGGTTTTGATGAATAGTTTATAAATAAATGGCGTAGTTTTGGAAAATCATAATTTTTCTTAATCTAATTATTTTTTCTAATTTGCAAAAAAATTTCTCTGCTCTTAAAAATTGTGTTTCTTTTAAAAAATTTTATTTGTATGTAGCTGTACAATATTTTTTTAACATTTGGCATTGAATAAACAAAAGCAGTAAAATATATTTTATAAAAATCATGAACCTTTATTTTTTAAAATAAGAATTAAACGAAACAGAAATAATAAAACATTAAATTTAAAAAACAAAGCAATCATTTTAATAATTAAAACTTTAAACCTACTAAAAATAAGCTAATATTAAAGATGCACAAAAGCTAAAACAATTTATATCTGATACAGGAACTTTCAAATGCGGAACCATTTTTTACCAACATACAAAACGCTAGGAACACAAATTTTCAACAGTAAAACAAAAAAGTTTAAAAAACAACTATTATTAATAAATTTAAATAAAAATGGTAATTTTATTTGCGATGGAATTACTTACTACTTTAACTATTTTACTTCTAACTAGCATTAAATCCCAAAAAAACCATTTGTATATTAAAAAATAACAAAAAACACACGCTAGAGCAGTTAGATCAAAATTATCGAGTCATTGGGAAGTTTGGCCGCCGCAAATTTTAACATATTGTTAAAAAGTAAAAAGTTTCCCTATACATTTAGATTTTTTTCTCATAGATTATTAAAATAATTTTTGCTTTAAACATTTTAAATTGGCAAAGTTTTTTTCTAATACTTTATTTGTTCTATTCAATAGTTCATTTAAACAACCAATGCAAAAATTTGCAATGAATTATAATTGCAAACGTCAACATCAAAAACAAAGCACTCAATTTTGCGTAACAAATCAACTTTAAAACCGTGGATAGACTTCACTGAAACCATTTTATTGCAAAATAAATGATCCAGAAGTCGAGAGTTTGATTAATAAATGGTCTATTTAATTGAGTCACTTAAAACGTCTAGACAAAAATGCAAAGTTATAAATCATTAATTTCTAATTAATATCCCAAGGTATTTTCAAGCTAAGGCAGGTATCACTTGGTTAAATCAGCTAATTGTTTGTTTTATTTATTGGTTTTTACATTAATTAGTTGAACACCTTCTTCAGATTCTTTAACTTTTGGGTCTTCTTTTTTGAGAAACAAATCGTCATGCAATTCTTGGAGGTGAGGTTTGATGTTTACGTTCCACAAGCGCCAGTTGGGAGTACTGTCCGCGACTTTAACGGACGCTTTGGTATGCGGCATTTTTTCGCGGAATATGTCCTAAAAGTGGAAATTGTTGGAACTATTAGACGTTGTCCTTTTGAAAGCACTCAAAGTAGAAGTTGTGCGCTAAATTAAGCTCTTTTTTAAATTTTAACACAACCTATTGTTGGTCCACTCTCAAAAGAAAACTATAATTTTTTAAATCTATCATTTTTTCACTCTAACAATCTATAATGTTTCGAGAAATGACGCACTTTGATTGCATTATTTACTTTTCAAACAAAAATTAAAAAATTATTGTATATAATCATTTAGTCGATGAAATTCCGTGAGCGTCTTGGCGTTAGTATTTTATCACAAACTGTCGCACGATGTGAAACTGCGCAGTTTCACCGCTTACTGCTGCGCGAGGGAAAACCTGGTTTTATAGCGCAGGGAACAGTACATACAAAAAAATCATTTGGGGAATCTTTTCGAATATTTAATTTTGTTTAAAAACTTTTATTACCTGAACTCCAGGTCTCTGTTTGCAGAGATGATCCACCAATAAATTACTGACAAATAGATTTCTGTCAAGAATGTAGTTCATATCGAAATCTTCGTCATCTTCACCAAACGGAACTCTGCAAAAACGTATTAACAAATTTTACTAAATATTTTTGAAATGATGAAGATTTTATGCCGAGTTCAATGGCTGTTGGAAGGCATTGCAAATTGGTATAGGACCGTTTTGTGTCAAATTTCAATATTAAGCCATCACTTAAAACAATTTCAAGACTTTTATTGATTTTGAAAATAGGTTTTAAAGCTTAACTGCCCATTTTTCGATTATGATCGTCACAAACATTATTAACAACACCCTTAGCTGCAACTACAATTACGATTTTAGCAATATTAAACCCTAATTATATGTAGAATGTCTTTAACTGTGTTTGCTTCATTTTTTTGAAAAACTTACAAACTTTAAAGTTAAAATGAAAAAAAAACTTTAGTTAACAGTTTTTTAGGTAAAAGTTTTGGTTTAAGAAAGAAGACCAACACTATTGCTATTATTCACCAGAATTTAGCAAAAGTTTTTGTTTTTTTTAAATGTAATTTGTGGGGCCTATATAAAAATAATCAAATATTGCGTACAAAAAAATGGCGGGAGTTTTCTGACGTTTCTATAGACGCGACGTTTTTATCTACTTATTTAAACGTCTATTTAAAACTGCTTTAAAAGCTTTGCTATGATATTTTGAGTACATATTTCTTTTATTTTTATTTGAATTTTATATGTATGCATTATTATACGTATCATTTAAGACTGTTACTGTAATAGTTGCAGTTGGAAACGATTATATTTTGTGCTGATAACGTACGTATATATTATATTATGGTTTTGCTATAGGCAGCTTGCACTGGAACTCGGTTTATACATGAAGTATGCAATATACATAAACGTCACCATAATGGATAATTACCGTATCTCCTACTTATCTTTCGTAGTATGCAGATCAACCAATCGAAATTTCGCGCCTTTTCGATCGGTTGATCTGCATACTAAGAAAGATAAGTAGGAGATACGGTAATTATCTATTATGGTGAGGCTTATGTATATTGCATACTTCATGTATAAACCGAGTTCCAGTGCAAGGTGCCTATATCAAAAGAAGATTATTTTTTGTGAAAAAACATTTGTTTATTGCATATTTGATTATACATAAAACGGCTGTGATTGCACGTCAAGTGATAATACGATGTAGTTTTTTAAACGTACACACCATAATTAAAGCCAAAAAATAGTGTTAGAAAAGATTATTAGGAATATATTATGTGTTATCAAGAATACATGAAAATTAATTAATAAAGAAAAGAAGAATGAGAAATGAAGAACAAATTATACGGGCTATGTGCGGATCCAACCTAAATGCATACGTATGCATATGTTTATATGCATACGTATGCATATGTTATGCATACGTATGCATGAATTCATATGCATACGTATGCATAATTTTTTTTAGTTATATGCATACGTATGCATTTTTCCGGAAAGTATATGCATACGTATGCATTTTTTTGAAACTCTTATGCATACGTATGCATATAAGTTGCAAAATATGCATACGTATGCATATTTTTTTAAAAAACAAAAAAAAACTTTTGTTTTAATTTCCAAAATATGCATACGTATGCATATTTTGCAACTTATATGCATACGTATGCATTTTTCCGGAAAGTATATGCATACGTATGCATTTTTTTGTTACTTTTATGCATACGTATGCATAAAAGTTAGAAAAAAATGCATACGTATGCATAATAGTTTCAAAAAAATGCATACGTATGCATATACTTTCCGGAAAAATGCATATGTATGCATATAACTAAAAAAAATATGCATACGTATGCATATGAATTTATGCATACGTATGCATAACATATGCATACGTATGCATATAAACATATGCATACGTATGCATTTAGGTTGGATCCACACATAGCCCGTATAATTTGTTCTTCATTTCTCATTCTTCTTTTCTTTATTAATTAATTTTCATGTATTCTTGGTGTTATAACTACTTTGTCGAGTTTTATATTTATATATGTCGACAGTGACTTTGAATTTTTTCGCGTGAATAATCCATGCGGTATAAATTATACTTTTTGCTTGATAAAAAGCTTAAGTTCAACCTGGCTATGGTTTAGAAAATATATTTTGTTTTTATTACAGAACTTATTTTAAAACATTAATTTATTGGTCAACCCTAGTCAATCAGGACCAATTTTATCACATAATTCATCATCTTGTTTATTAGTGTATTTATTAGTAAATTTTTTTTAATCCCATAAAGCATTTGCAATTTAAAACATCTTACAAAAAGTTGCTATGTGCACTAAAATTATCTACATTTTAAATTTTCCTCAGTGCTCTAACCCAATTTTTATAGTTTTATCCACTCACATTCAAAACTAATTTATGTGTTTTAATTTGATCGATTAATATTGGTTTTAATTATAATAATTATAATATTGTATTTATAATAATATTAATTATATATTATATTATATAATATATATATATATATATATATATATGTATATATATATATATATATATATTATAATATTATATTAATATTATATTATATTATAATATTATATTAATATTATATTATATTATTATTATTATAATATAATAATTATTATATTATAATTATACCTCAGCATTTCTCCAACTTTCATCCAGCCGTATAGTAGAAAAAAAAATTCCAGAGAAGTGAAAACCGGAAAAACTAAGTCCATATATTTGGAATCATGGGCTCGACTTCTGGTCTGCCTTCCAATTAGAGCGCAGAAAAAATAGCCATATGTTGCGATTGTGACCACCTAAAAAATTACACAATTCTTAATCAACTCAGCATGTGTAAGCAAGCGGCCAAAGATAGTATGTACACCCGAAAATTTTACAGGGTTATATTTTTATGATAATAATATATAAATATATATGCAACAAAGAAAAATTGTTTAGTTGCTTGTATTAAAAAAAATTATTGAAAAAATTAATTGAAAATGAAAATAAAATATAAAATTTACCTGTGTATACACCAGAGGTAGATTCACCCAATCATACATTGTCAGCATTGCAGTATAACCTCTAAAGGTCCAAAGTTCAGAGACCAGAGTATTCAGTGTAATGCTATCTATTCTGCCCTCGGCCTTGCATTTGGCCAATAAGTTTATCATCCATGACACCGGTAAAAACCATCTAAATAAATTATGGTTAAGTACAAAATATATCTAAAAAAGCGGCCAATTTTTAGTCGTGCGATGAATAATTAATTTACAAACCAAATGTTATTCCCTAAAATTCATAATTTGTTTTCTTGTTTTTTCACCAGACTTTGAACTAGTAAATTTAGCTGATTTAGTTGATTTAGTTTAAACTTCTTTATTCCGAAAAAATTTCTTTATTTTTTTTAGACAGTATGACTAAAAATGATTTTTGTCAATTGTAAATATTTTTTATGGCATGAATATTTGATTTTGTTTACTTTTCATTTATATAAATTGCGAGAATAATCATAAACTTATGTATATAATATTAATGTAAGCCATAATGTAGTTTTTTGGGATGCCTTATTTTGGTGGCTTACTGCAACGACTAGATTTATCCAGGATGTTTAGTGTTTAATATTATTTCTCTTTTTTTAAGTTTTTGAGGTTTTTTATATTTCACTTTAATAATTTTAGCAACTTAAGCTGCCCCTGGAGGATTCCAGGATGTTTTATTTTTTTGTGTGACCTAATGCTACACCTAGAGCAATCCAGGATGTTTAGTGTTTAATTATATTATTTTCAATGTTAGATTTTCTATTTGTGGTAATGCCAATCAAAAACATTTTTTAAAAAATAAACAAAACATAAACCTTAAATATACAGAATATTACTAATCAAAATTTAAAAAAAATGTACAAACATAAAAAATTAGTAAGTAAAAAAATAAACAAAACCAAAAAAACAAGAAAAAAAATAAAAGTTTCATTTAATTAAAGATTTAAAATGCCATAATTATAGAATAGAGTAGAAAAACTTTTTTTCTTAAAGTTTAATATCAAAAAATGTTTTTGAAACAAACAACAAATGATTTGCTATAGAAATGTGTTAGTTTAAGCCTGATAAAAGCAAAATTAAGGTTGCAAAGCAATTAAACACTTGATTGTGAAGTAGTAATTTTGTTCTATTCTTATTATTATGGGGTCAAAAAAATAATTGTTGCCACATAATTACAAAAGATTACGGTCATTAATACTCCTAATTACCTGTCAAAGTTATTATGGTTAAATAATATCTGACTAACGCTGAAAATTAAAATGCAGACATGAGGGGACTAAGTAAAATTGTGGGGTAATGAAAAAAACAAATAAGAACGCAGAATTTTTTTTTAATTTCATCTTTTCACAAAATATACAAAAATTAACCAACTTTAGCCTTTAAAAGTTTGCATTTAGGTTCCAAATTAAGTAATTTGATGAATACTTATTAAAATACAATTTTTAATCTTTGATATTATTCCGCTTTAATAAAAAACTGCAAATATCGCGGTCAGCTAGATTTTATTATCTTATATATAATGTGGTAAAAATTCCAATCATTTATTTCAATTCTGCCGTGTTTTTATGTTAATGTTCTCTATAATTTTTTTAATTTGTTTTAATTTTGATTTATGTATAATGTGTAAGTAGGCTTAATTTTTTTATTTTATATTATTAATTTTGGTTTTTTTTAAAGTTTTTGCATGCGACGGAACCTATTGAAAAAGGTAAAAAATTTGATCATTTATTTTTTAAATTAAGTTTATATAAAAATCAATTTTGTCTTATTAGTTATAATCAACTCCTTTAAATAATTTTATAATTATTAAAAGTTAACAGTTAAAAATTATATAGCTACGGAGTATTTTGAATAAATGTTTTTAAAAATTTTAAAAATTTAACATTTTCTTTAGTGTTTCTTTGTATATTTTTTTGTTATGCATGCGCATGTTTTTGTCATGTATGTTCCCTTGGAAGACGCGTATTCGCCTGCTGACGAGCTCCTTTTCGCCTCTTTTAAGAAGTTTATTAAAGAATACGTCTAGGAGATTAAAAGGAGCGAAATGTATTTTTTAATAAAAATTATATTTTAGTTTAATTTTAGGACATCAGGAAGACCATTCGTTTATTTATTAATTTATATTTTTGGTTGGCTGTCGTCACGGTATTTTTTGCTTTAAAATTTTTTCATGTGTGTTAATTTGGGTATTTTCTGTTTTTCCCATAGTTTTTGTTACTAATTTTCTTATTAATAATCATACTGACGAGTGCAACATCAAGAGCGTTTAAGACTTATGCGCAAAACGCCAATAATGCAACCTGCTGGGGTTTAAGCGCTTAGCGCTGATTTATTTTAATCCATTTGGATCCTTGATTTTCAGTGAATTCTACTGTGCATCAGTATGGACTTTTTTGTTTGCTTAACTGTTGTTTAAAAGCACTGACAAGCATTAAATTTACATTTGTTTGCGCTAAATTGAGATAGTAGTTATATTATTTAAGTTAGTAATAATTTATTTTAAAAATTTGCAACCCATCTAATAAAAAACAGCAAATTGCTAGACAACTGAAATTTTTTTATAAAATATAAAAGAGAATATCGGAGCCATTATGCAAAAACAGATTGTGTGTTTAGTGTACTTCCGCTAAAAAACTTTATTTTTGATCAAAAATCTGTGCAGCTATTTTAATAAAATCATCTAAGTTCTGTTAAGGTTAGTTCCTACTTTATTTAAAGTTTCAAAAGAGGAAATTTTAAAAGGCAAAGTTCAAAGCGACAAAGCCAAAAGAGATTAAACCTGTTTATACTTCATTCAAAGTATCTAAAGGACAGACTCATAAGACTTTTGAACAAGCCAAAATTGTCCTTTGATCAACCAGAAGGTATGCTTTGAACAATCCAAAAATTTCCTTTAAACAATTTCGAAGTATAAATGTTTTTTTAAATACTGTCCATCTTGAGGGTAAAATATAAACACTTTTTTAAATACTGCTCAAAAGACAGTCCAAAGCGTCCAAAAGTGTCAATTTTTTGGACTTTATTCTTTTAACTTTTTCCATTTGAACTTGTGTCTTTAAACTATTCATTAAACTATCTTTTGGACTGTCTATTGAATTTTCTTTTGATTTTTTTCCCTTTGGATGAAGTGTGTACGAGGCTTAGAACTGTCTGCTGGGCTTTGTTGTTCAAACTTTGCTATTTACTTCCACAGCATAGAATCTTTAGATTAGTGATATGGTGCGGGGTCTTTAGAGCCACAGGCAGGGAACTTGGAACCATCGGAATTTCTTGGGAACTTTGAGCCATGAGCAATGGGAATTTAGAACCTTTAAAAGTGCGGTCCGGAGTCAAACTTTTTGTCTTTGATTTTGATAATTTTTTGAAAACCTTACCCCTGCCCCCAATAGCCCAAAATTTTTTTTCAATAAAATATCTCTAGTGATTCAAGAGTTATATCTCCAGTCATTCAAGAGTGATGACCCCCCAAAAATGGCATTTTACGAAAAATTCCGTACGTGAAAGTTTGCGAAATGGGTATAACGATTTATGTTACAAATTATGCACTCACAAAAAGCGGCTATTATCTACTTTAATTTGATACCTTAATCGTTAAGATGTGCAGTATTTATCAAGATATTGCGTTTTTTTGTACCAAAAACCCTCGATTATTTCGCTAAAAACCCGAAGTGAAGGAAAAAAGGTTGGGCTAACTTCATAAAATCACTGCCGTCGTTTGGTGTTTTAATGAAAAAACCGCTGGTGTTTTGTATGGGAAACGCTATATTTTGACAAATACTGAACTAATCTTAACGATCAAGGTATTAAATTAAAGTAGAAAATAGCCACTTTCTTTGAGTGCACAATCTGTAACCTAAATCGTTTAGCAATCTTTCACGTACAGAATTGTCGAAAAACGCCATTTTCGGGAAGTCATAACTCCTAAACCACTAGAGATATTTTATTTTAAAAAAATTTGTGGGCTATTGGGGGCAGGGGTAAGATTTTCACAAAAAAATATCAAAATCTAAGACAAAAAGTTTGACTCAGCACCACACTTTAAGAAAAAGTTGGTTTGGGGTTAGATTCAGGTTTGGCTTAGGTTTAGGTAAACATTTTAGCGATTTTTACTTTAAGCTCCAAGTTCCCAACTTAGGGCTCCAAGTTCCCCACTTATGGCTCAAAATTTTCTATTTTTAGCTCCAAGTTTTAGCTCCAAGTTACCAAGGCTCCATTGACTCTAAATTCCAAAAAAAGCTAAAAAACCTAAAAAACTAAGAAAAACTTCAAAAAAACTAGCAATGATAAAATTTACTACCATAGTCAAAATACTGGTATGTACGCCGCTGTTAATTTTTTAATAATATAAGTGTAATATCAAATAAAAATTAAATTAATAATAAGTTAAATTACAGAAAAATCTTCTCCATTTTACGATTGTTTTTTATGAATGTGCTCAGGGTTTTCGCTTTGCTGAAAAACAATTGTGGAGAATACCACTCTGTTCAAAATTCATTCAGCAACCACCTTACACACCGCGCACGTTATGCCCCATAAATCTCTTTCCACTTGTAAAATATGGGATTGTAATATTATAAAAATTTCATTACCGTCCTTGGTCACTAGGCGTATTTTTAAACAAGTCAAATTCCTCCTCTGTCATAAATCCAGCTTTCACAAGATGTTCGTTGGTAGGAAATCGTTTTTTAACCTTAATAAAGAATGTGTAAAAAAATCTAAACACTTGTGAAGTAAAAAAACAATAACTATATAATGCACGGTTGCCAGGCTTTAAGTATTATTTAAAATTGAGACGTAATTTAAATGGTATTTTTTTGGTTCATTGTTTCGTGTCTCATTTTTAATAAATTTTTAGGGTATTAATTTTTAATTATGAAATACCAATAATTAAAATGCGTTAATAAATTTGGAGTAATTTCATTAATTTTGTTATAGACTAGTTCGGAATAAGCGTCTTTTACTGTACTAGAGGGGGTACAAAAAAATAAAATAAAATTAGAAAAATCTTAGTTTTCTAAGTTTCTTAAGTTTAAACCTATACTTCATAAAAATTGCTACACAATGATATGTTTCACTACGTTGAGGTGCTTTAATATATCAGTTTGTGCTAAATAAATTTTGGTTTTTTAATTAAACGTCACAATAGTTAGAAATCATCACTAAAATAGTATTTTTGTGAACAGTGATTTCGAATTAGTAAAAATAAAGATGAAATTTGTGTTTTTAAACTGATTTTAAACCTACATAGGTTTTTTTAATGTTGCTTGTAAAACTATTCAAAATTTAAAAACTAATTTTAAAAAGTCCATTCCAAACTTTTAAACTAAGCATTTTTTGTAATTGAAACATAAAAAACTGGGAACAAAGCGCGCCAGCAGCGCCGTGCCTACGAAGCGGCAAAAAACTAAAAATCCCCAAAAACTGCTTTTGCTTTTGCAATATTTAAAAAGTATTTAAGAAATTTTGAAGAGAAGGTGTCGAGATTTCGAACCAATAAATATTTGAAATATTTTAAATTGTAAAATGTACTAGTCGCTCGCTGTTTCTCAATTTTCCCTCTACATATGATTGGCGCTAGTAGTTATTGTGCCCTCTTCCTAACACTAAAAAACCCTTATTCCTAACTAGTCTATAAAATGCATCTCAAAGATTTATTTTACAAACGATTCAATGTTTGACCGTTCTGAGGCAGGAAAAATATTTATTAACAAAGAATTTAAATAATAATAATGCATAAAAACGGTTAAGAAATATTTGGTTTTATTTAGTAGGAAAACCCAAATATTTTGTGGTAATTATAATTTAACCAAGATTAGGAAGACGTAAATGTTTTGAATCTTTGTTAGCAACCATAGTCGGTTCACGAATTATTATAGTGTTTATAACTGTTGGCTTATCTAGAATAAACATTTTGACTTTAATGAATCCAGATTCCAAACATCGGATGCTAGTATAATTGCAGACAACACTGTATTTCCTTTAAAGTTTAAAGTTCGATTGAATTACCTTTAAACTTATTTCCTTCCAAACTAATGTTGATAACAGATTACTCCAGCGGGCAAACGTTTTCCTGATTCTTAAGCTTTCTTCATCCAAATCTAAAGCAGATCACATTATAAAATTACAATAAATATTATTATATTATTGAAACTATACAAATATTTAAAACTCTTCTCTGAGTTTAAAATTTTATACTATTGCTTTTTGCTAATTCTTAATGTGTGATGTTTTTTTAATTATTGCTTCAATGTTTTTAATATTTTTTCAAAATATTTATTGCGTATATGTTTGCAATTAAAACTAAAAAACAAAAGCAATATAAATCGTCTTTGTTTGGGCATTGTCTTGAAAACTATTACGTTTGTAAAGATTGCACCTAATATTGACGAAACATTATTTTTTATATTTTTTCAGACTACAGATGATGTACATAAAACTGTAAATCTTGTTAGGCATAAGTTTATTCCGAACATGTTGGATGTGCGCCGCCAAATCTGCCGCCAAACTGCCGAGAAATAGCCGCCGAACCGCGCCATTTAAAAACTAAGGTTTTAACTCAGTTATATATAATTAAAAAATGTTAATCTTATATTTACTTCTTTAAAAATTTTTTATACCACAAAAAAACAGTTAATCTTTTTTTATTCTACAACAAAATTGAAAACAAAACCGAGTTGTTTTTCTTCACGGAGATCTCCTTTTTATAAAGTAAGTAGTAAGTAAGATTTTATGTCAAATAAACGTATACATGGTTCATGGTACAAGAATTCATATAAAATACAACACATATATCACATTGGTATACGAATACTGACAAGGGCAGGTAAAGGATATACTCTAATATACCTCCCTAAAAATCGAATCGATTAGTACAGCATAAGAATAATATAACCGTCACAAAAAAGTAGTTTATTAGTAAATTTGACAAAATACTTTAAGGTTAATACAATTAAGTTTCGATTTAAATTCATATAAAGATTCAGCACAAACCACACTACTAGGCAGGGCGTTCCAAGTGTTAATAATTCGCTCTGCAAAAAAGTTTTTGCGACAATCAAGTTTATTTAAGCTACCTTTTTTAAGTTTTAATGGGTGTCCTCTTAAGCTATATTCGCAAATTTGAAAGCAAAAAAACTCATTTGGGCAAACATCAACAAAATTATTTACGATTTTAAATGTCATAATTAGGTCGAATTTGATACGACGAAGTTCAAGAGATTCAAGACAGAAAAAATTTAGACGTTCACTATAGCTGCTGTAAGGAATTTTGCATTTGAAAAAGACTGAACGTGTAAAAAACTTTTGGACCCTTTCCAAACAAGTGACATCTTTAAGCAAGTAAGGGTTAAATATAGGTGTATTGCTTTCGAGTATGGGACGAACGTAAGTTTTGTACGCTCTTAGCAGGAGAAACGGGTTTAGGGATTTAAAAGATTTCAAAATAAGGCAAGCTCAAGAATAGGCTTTTGATGCAATTTTTGAGCAGTGCGAAGAAAATTTTAGGTCATTTGTTAAAAGCACACCTAAGTCACGAATTTCAGTGACAGAATTTATATTATAGTCACATAACGAATATTCAACAAAAGGGATGTTTTTGTTTCCAACTGAAAAGGAAAAACATTTTTCATAGGCAATGTTTAATTGCCACTTTTTGGTCCATGTACAAAAGTTTAATAAAGTCTTTTTTAAATCGTCACAATTTTGGTCAACTCGTGCGCTATAAAACTTACTGTCGTCGGCAAACAATTTTATGCCGCACGATCCTTCAAGGCATGAAACAATATCATTTATATAGAGCACAAACAAAATAGGGCCTAGTACGGAACCTTGAGGGACTCCAGACAGCACAGGAACGGAGGCAGACATTTCAGCCCCCACGGATACTATTTGGGAGCGGTCAGACAAAAATTCTTTAATCCAGTTTAATAATTCATAGCCTATTCCATATGATTCGAGCTTTTTTAACAATTTTGAATGGCAGACAGAGTCAAATGCCTTCGAGAAATCAATGTAAACTGAGTCCACGCGCAGGCCATTATTAACGTGTTTTGTCCATTCATTTAACATAGTCAACAATTGCGTACAGGTGGACCGCTTAGATAGAAAGCCGAATTGATCAGACGAGATTAAATTATTTTTGTGAAGAAATAAAAGTAATTCATCAGCAATAATTCGTTCAGCTAATTTGCAAATAAAACTACATAAAGAAATGGGTCGGTAGTTCTCACGCACCGATTTTAGTCCTTTTTTATGAATGGGGTGAACTATAGCTTTTTTCCAGATTTTAGGTAAAATACCTGTTTCCATGGTCATAGTAAATAGCATTGAAAAGGGTAGGGCTAATTCGTTTGATAGAGACTTTAAGAACAGAGCAGGGAAACCATCTGGGCCTTTCGATAGCTTATTAGGCAAACGACGCAACGCTCGCAAAACATTTTCCACTGAGAAAGAGACATAGTTTAAACCAATATTTTCTGGTACAATTCTTGGAAAATCGGGAATTTCATTATTGTCCTTGGTAAAGACCGATGCAAAAAACTGATTTAAAATTGTAGCTTTCTCGTGGTCATCACAGCTATATACATCATTATCATTAAGTATTGGTGGAATGTTAGAATACGATTTAATCTTTGAATTTACATACGTATAAAATGAGTTAATGTTATTTGAATTCACAATATTAACTTCTCGGTCGGTAAAAAATTTTTGGATAGCTTCGTCATACATTTTACAGCATTCCTTATATTTATTCTGAAAATTAGGATTTTTTTTTGGCTTTTTTGTGTAATAAACGTTTGCGAGTTTCAAGTTTATGAATGTGTTTTGGATATCGCCATTTTTTTGTATTGGATTTTTTCAAAGGTATGAAAGTTTTTATACAATAGTTAAGTTTATCAGAAATTTGTTGAAAAAACAATTCCCCATTTTTAACCCCGTTTTCGTCTAAGCATTTAGAAGCTATTTCAAACCAATTAATAGAATTTAAAAACAGTTTAATTTCATCGAGTTTAGCGCGTTTAAAATTTGGCACCATTTTGTCAGATCCGTACGAGAATTTTGGAGTGTTTAAAGTAAAAATAACACTTTGATGATCGCACGTTTGAGCGAAAATAGGACAAACCTCGACGTTTTGAACAATAGAATTGTCAGTACTAAACACAAGATCTAGAAAAGATTTATCCCTCGTTGGATAGTTAACAAACTGTTTTAAATTATTTCGTAAACAACAATTGAGAAATTCTTCTGAACAAATATTTCCATAATTGTGAGAAGCTAACCAATCAATTTTTGAAAAATTAAAGTCACCTAATAAAATTAGAGGACTTTTAGAACAACTAGCATAATCAATAAGTGAGCATAAAGATTTTGTCTTATTTATACACATAGTACTACTGGGTGGAAAGTACACAGTTAAGAAACGATAAGAACAAACCGATGGAAAAATTACATCTATGCAAACATATTCATTATTATGACTGCCTTCGTGTAAGGTGATTTGAATGCATTTTAAATGATTTTTGACTATTGCAGCGACCCTCCCACCTCGACCATTTCTATCAAAACGGAAGACAGAATATGCACTATTGTTAGTCAAAAAAGAATCAGGAATTTCGTTTGACAGCCAGGTTTCAGTTAAAAAAACGATATCATAATTGGAAGATTTTAACAAAAAGTTCAAATTATCAAGTTTGTTAACTATTGATCTTGCGTTTATTAAGATGCATGAAAGAGACTTAAACGAAAACAAATCATTTCCTTTACCTGCCCTTAGGCTTTTCCCTGTTCAGAAGCATTAGTTTCAGAAATAGAATTATTAGTGCTTTTATTTATAAGAGAGTATTTTTTGTCAACGTACCAGTCATCTGGGTTTGTACCCTTTCGAACAATTATGTAGGCCTTTGTGTTTTCTTCCTTGTTCATTGCATCACGGTATTGCGCTAAGCTACGAATCCAATGCCGTTGGGCTTCCGTGTAAGATGGTCGAATGAAAGCGCCTCGGTACTGTGGCAGGGATTTCAGGTTTCGGCCCAGAGAAAGAATGAAGTTACGATCGCTAGAACGCTCGAATCGCAACTTGAGCAGAGCCGGGCGGTCGCGGCTGCCTTTACCCATGCGAAAACACTCCAAAATAGGTGGAACAATCGCGTCGTGGGGAACAATAGGTGAATCAGGTGACGAGCTGGTTCAAGGTCATTTCTGGAGTTTTCTAGGCCAGAAACGACCACAAATTTGGAATTTTTTTCCTGCTTTCTAGTTTCAGAAAGCTTCGAGGCAAGACTTTCCGAAATCCGGTCAACAAAGCAATGTGGATTCACTGATCCTTTCTTCTTACCGCGTTTTACCACGGTGGTCCAAGACGACGGGTTAGAATCCGGCGAATCAGCATTTGGAGCCACGGGATCGACAGAAAGAACTTCGGTTCTCTCCATAATAGTATCTAGCTTTGTAGACATATGAAAGTTTGCTTCAGTCTTATCAAAGCAAGGAGGGCAGATGATAGGAATGATCAACTTGCTTTCCACTTGCATAGTCAATCCGGTGCAAGTTAAATGCATATTACAGGAACAGAGTTTGCAAGAGACAGGTTTTTGTTTATCTCCGACGGGCTGTGAGCAAATGGGACAAGTCATCTTGGCAGTTGTCCAATACAGTTAAGAATGACACTCACCCCTGTACAATAGATAGAAATGTTCGAAGGCAAGTAAATAAGATAGCGAAAGACAAGAAAACAATTTAACAGTTATTATTTTCCATTTTAAGCTTGGATCGCAACGAAGAATAAAAATAAGTGGCTGAGAAGAAATGCCAAAATCAAGCCTAATGATGTGATATATAGAGTTTATTGCAATAGAAATTAAAGTTTAGAACAATTAATGCGGAGAACGAGCGAAAAACAGCTGCATGCGAATAGTATTTCTCCGTAGGTAACTGTCATTTTAATCTACACCTAAATATAATTTTTTGATTAGCTTGAGCTAATTAACGAAATCCATTGGTGGCAAATGTGGCATAGTTCAAAGGTGGCAAGTCTAACTAGATTTTAAGACAGTTTCATGAACTTACGGTGATATGGCGTAAAGTTAAAACGCGTTTAATAGAATGACCTCTGAAGTGCAAATAGAAATTGGAACTGTAAAGCCATAAAAACTTAAATTCAATTTTTTAAAGTATAAAAAATTGTAATTTTGTATTAGGATATTTCGCGAGGCATTGTAAAATAAAAAAACCATTTACATGGCCGTTAATCATAAAAATAGCTCACTAATCAGAATAAATAACTTATTCCAAATGTAGTAAATGAATTGATACAAAAAAACCACAAAAAATCATTAAAAAGCCCACTGGTACACCCACTGCAACGTGTTCAATAGTGAAACCGTTTACATTTAGAGAAAAAGTTATTCTTTTTAAAATATAAAAAAAGTTTTATCCAACGCGTGATTATTCGGTAACATTTCCAAAAATTTCCATACACGATGGTCAAAACTCTCCCATTTAAACGGAAATTGTTTAGTGCTTAGAGTCTTCAGAGTTATCACGTTATAGAATTAATTTAACTTGGTAAGGACGGCTATTGACCTCCTCCAGACTTGTAGGCAGGTAGGAGGCAGGGTGGAGGCAGGTAAAACTGCCTCGGAGGCAGCATGGAGGCAGGGTGGAGGCAGGTAGGAGGCAGGGTGGAGGCAGGTAAAACAGCCTTGGAGGCAGGTAGGGGGCAGGTAACCCTGCCTCCTCTGTTAAAGCAAGTACAGGTTAGGAGGCAGGTAGAAAGCTAAAACTTCCTCGGAGGCAGCTAAGAGGCAGGGTGGAGGCAGGTAGGAGCCAGGTAAGAGGCAGCGAAATTTTTGATGGAGGCAGGTAGAAAGCAGGAAAAACCGTTACACGATAGTCAAAACCCTCCCATTTACACGGAAATTGTTCAGTGTTAATATTCTTTACAAATTTATAACGTTATAGAATCACCTTTAGCTAACTAGTGCTTACGAAATAATAGGAGATTTTTCATCCATTGGAGACTAATTGGCTAAAAGTGATTTTCCCAAGCACTAATTGGCTAAAAGTGATTTTGTTAGTTCCTCCCACAACCATCCCTACAGAGCAAAACTTATATGACGTGATCACGAGTACTTTATGACATTTTAGGGTCCTTAAAATCTTGACGTGTTTTCCCAATTCAGGCACCTCATCCTTGCCGGCTTAAGCCAATTAGCGCTTAAGAAAATAATGGATATCTCTTATTGATTGGAGATCAATATTTCCCAAGCGCTAACTGGCTAAAACAGTACCTCCTACAACCATTTCCGCAGAGAAAAGCATATATATGACGTGGTCATGAATACTATATGACATTTTAAGGGTCCTTAAAATCCTAACGTGCAAAAAAAACACTAAATAATTTTAGCAAGAATATATAAGACAAGAATTCTTGATTTTACCAAAGTGTGGCTGGATCTGGGCTGAATTTAGATTTTCAACAAAAAATTTAGAGTTTTAGATATTTTATTGGCGATTTTCAAGTATTTCAGATTAATTGGAACTTTTAAAAATAATTGATATAGATTCAAAACAAAATTTTTTTACAAAACAATTCGTTTTTCGTACCTTATTCATTTTTTGTTATTTTAAAAACATTATATTACTTAATTAGTACAATAATGCAAAAACAATCTTTATGCATATAAAAATGTAGATTTGATTATTGAACGTTGTGCATTTAATACAATCAAAACAGAAATTACATTTCAAGACGTGATATTATTTAGTTATATATATCTCCAACTTGAGTTTTATTTTACTCCAACTTTTGATATAGTTATATTTTTCTCCAACTTGAGGTTTTAGCATTCATTTTTTTAAAATTATTTTTTAAATATAAAATAAAAAAGAAAATGTCATGCAGATAATAATATAAAATACTATACTGATAACATCATATTCCTTAAATTCTCGCAATTTACTTATACTTACTGATTGGTCTCTTGTATGATTCACAGTAGTAAGATTAAGGCATTACGCTTCAGAATGAAATAATAAAGCATTATTGTTTTCCGCAAAGACTATAACTTTATTTTTATAAATTGGGAACAATAAGCGGAAAATTTGAAGCGGTAAATTGGAAACTGGAAACTGCAAATTGCGCTCTAAGCCATTAAAACCTAAGCGTAAGCCTAAAACATAACTTAGTCCCAAACAGTTTTTTAATGAAGGGCTCAAGTTTTTCTTTTTTGCGACCCGAAGTTTCTATAGTTTATTACATTTGCAATACAGTTGAGGTATAAATTCATTTTTTAAACTTGCTAAAATTAAGGCAGGTGTCATGTAATTCGGCCTCCTGGAAACAATGGCTATAGCTATGTTGCTAAAAAAGCAATAAAAAAATTTGAAACTTGGAAATTTATTCTTATCTAATGTTATCAAAAATTATGTAGTATTATATATTTTTGATGTTATTATACTTATTTCCTCGTTTGCCTACTTTTATAATTATTTGAAAAGTTATAAATAATTGTAGAAACTGAATTATTAAAAACTTAGTTTTAAAAACTTGTTTTTTTAATTTACTTTTTGGTGTGAAAAAATATCTACCTCATAACAAGGATTTCATTGCAACCATTCAATTTTTAAAAAATCTGGTAGAAATTTACCTACTTCTAATGAATGTTTTTTATATTTCAAAATTAAAAAAACAGCAAAAAACAAAATCCGCCTTAATTTCTGACACATAATATTTCAAAAAACATAAACAAAACAGCTGTTCTAAGCCTTCAATTACAAATTTTGTGTTTGCCCTAATGGCGCTGTATTTCTAAAAATACTTTACACCACAAAATTTTATAAATTTTAGTTCATGAATAGACAATTTATGATTTTGAAAAATCTGCAAGGAGTTCATTTTTATGGAATGGTTAAAACATTACTTAAATTACGAAAAAGGTCTCTTAAACTCGTACATTAAATGCTATTTATTTAATTTTTAGTTAAATTTGTTTTTAAATATTTTAAAATTGGCTTGTATTTACAAAAAATAAGTGCAATTTGTTATTGTTTAGCTGTTTATTTTATAATCGTTTAAAATAAAAAATAATAAAAAAATAAAACAAAAATGACTACAGAAACCCAAATGCTAATCTATTATACTTCAAAAAAAAATTAAATGTCATAATTTTAAATTATGGGTTGTGCGTAAATTATGTGTGTGGATTGGAAAATTTTTTTAACGAGCATATTTCACTAATAAAATGATTGATTTAGACGATGGATATAAAGTTTTTCCTATAAAAATATATTAATTCAAACTTTTTTAAGAACTTTAATTACCTAAATTGTGACAAATTGAAATTAAGGTAAAATTTGGGGAAACTAAAAAAGTAAAATTTTTAATGTTTAATATGTTTTTAATCATGTTTAAAAACGTAAATATATTTAATGTTTACGGATTTTTTTAAAATCTTTAAGGAAACCAATTTATTTTCTAATAATATTTTTTTGTTTTATTATTTTGCGGAATTTACACTAAAATACATTTTTAATATTTATACTTAATTAATACCCAAAGGCTATCGAAGCGACAAATCTAATAAGCCATGGGTATCCAACTTGCATAAAATTCTTAAACAGATATTAATTTTAAAAATTACCGTTTTATTTTTGTTGTTTCTTACAATGATAAATCGATTTGCCATTTGTTTTTTTATTAATGTTAATTTTATTTTTCATTTTTTCATTTGCAACAATTATAATAATAATGCAATAAACAAGAATAGATTGCGAATATTTATCAAAAAATAAACAGGGTTATAAATAATTAATATAATTTAAAATAAAAATTAAATAAACAACGCTTGATTTTCATTTTTAAGAAGATTTTGTAAATTTCTGTAATGTTCAAGCCATTCTAAATAATTATATATGGACTAAAGATAATTTCTATCAGGGTGAAAATAGGTAAGTGGTAAAGTAACCACTCGTTCTTTGAGAAAATATCACGTGCAGAGAAACACATGACGCAACTAAATAATAATTGGTTACATAACCGCTGAAAACTTTTTAAAAAATTTTTATCGCTCACGCGTTTATTGTTTATTTCTTCCTGGCGGAGAGCGGTTACGCCCTAATTTCAGCCTGGGCGACTTTAGCTTTAGTTGGAAGTTCTCCAAAATGAAAATTTGCTTATTTGTGGAGCAAAATTAAGATCAATTTGAAGTTTAAAGTATTATCAAAATTTTCAGGGTGTTTGGAACACGCTAAATTATTTTAAAATAAAGTTTTCAAGGGGTTTTGCTAAAACACGTTCGTTTTTTGATTTGTCGCTACCTCGTAGCATTTCGGTTTCATCGCTTTAAATCAATGGACGAAACAAACTCAGTTGCGTCCAATTCTTCTTATTGCAATATTTCTAAAAGCTCATACCTTCTACTAAAAGGTTTCTGGAGTGCCGTATTTCCTTGATAGTTGGCCTCGAGTACTAGTTGCAATGGCTATCTTTGAGCCATCGCACCAAGAAGTGGCCGTGGATAGTGGATAGTAAACGCCCGCGTTTACATCATTACACCCTTGTTGTTGCTGTGGTGTAATGCATCACCTATCAGCTGCCATTCCGGTGAAGCAGCCCTTTAAAGGTAGCTTACTTAATCAAGGTAGGCCGCTATTATCGGTGGGCTACTATTAAAGCTTTGGATGCTGCTTTTCATCAAAGAAATGACAAGCAGTCTAGTGTTCAACAACAATGTTGGCAAACAAAAGACTTTCAAACTTTTAACGAAATTTTTAACAAAATTTTAATTTCACCAAATGAAAATGATCCAACCGTGCTAGTCATTATTGCAATTGTCTGTTTTATAACCATTATTTAGCTTTTGATTCTACCAATTTCAACAATTAAAATAATGCGTGCGCAACAAGCCGTCCTGAAAATTGCATGCAGTACTCTAGTGACCTAGCCTAATGTTCTATTAGAAGTTAGGCTACTATTTTTTCAATAAGTACAAAAGTATATACAACTATTAGAGGTAGGCTACTATTAGAGATAGGCTACCTCTACTAATAGAAGCTGGATTCTATTAGAAGAAATAAGCTATTTAAATTTAAATCATTTTTAAAGGATACAGGTATATATTTAAAGTTTGGAGATTATAATGATACAAAAATTAAACTTTTTCTTACATATAATTAAACCCTAAAAGTTCGACTAACCTATGTATGAGTAAAATCACACAACAAAGTTCTAAAGCGTCTCCGGTAAACAGTGTTTCAATGGTTAGCCTTAAATGCCTTTCGTTATTGTCTGCTGGTTGTAAACATAATACATTTCGAACGATTATAGAACATAACATGTCCAATATTAAGTTTTTTCTGCTTTTAGGTTGGGCTTTGTAGAAAAAACTGACAGATTTATGCGAGTTAAACGTTAATATTTTACAAAACGAACAAAAGTTAAAAAAATGCAAAAAAACCGTCAATTATAGGAAATTGCATGTAAAATAAATATTATTGAGTGAAATATTTGGTATTTGAAAAAAACAAATAATTAAATTTTAAAATAAAGCGTAGAATATAACAGCTGTGACATATTAAACTAATAAACCCATTATCTACACTATACTAATTTCGCTAAAATAAAATAATTTTTTGTACTATTTTCAAAAATATTTATATCACAAAACAAATTTTCAATATTGATAATTGGTTTAAGCTTAAGTATCTATATTGAAAATCTATTTTGTTTAGGGCACCTAGATTTCTGGGCTGGTGCCTAAAATTCGGAGATTGGACGTCACCTGGCAAAAAAACACTGTTGACTCAAAAAAATATACTAAAAACATACAGTATACAAATTCGTGATGTATTTTTTATTGCTTTAAAAATAATACTATTTTAATCGAAATATTGTATTCACATGAAAAAATTGGTTTACACGTCAGGATTTTAAAGACTCCCAAATAGATTTTAACGATCTAGTAGAAAATGTTCGCAACTCGGAAATATATAACGGAAATAACTAACTCGGAATAAATAACTCGGAATAAATAAAAAAATAAATAACTCGGAAATGACGATGCGAATATATACACTAGTTATTCCTCAGATAATGTAATAGAAAAAACAACAATGTTACAAGATGACCTAAACCGAATTTCTGATTTGCAAATATAATTATCAGAATCTAAATGTGAGGTTTTAAGTATAGGGCTACAACAAAGAAATCACACGTCAATTTATAAAATTAAAGGTAACTCTCTTAAAAACGTAAAACTAATTAAAGATTTAGGCGTATATGCAACTGAAAACCGAAAATTTTCTGAACACTGCAAATTGTTATCAAAACAGAGTCATAGACTTTCCTCATTAATTTTTCGAACATTTACATCAAATTCTCCTGAAAATTTGTTGAAGGCTTTATTACCTATTTAAAATCCACATTAGAGTATTGTGGTGTTGTTTGGAATCAGTATCAGCAAAAAGACATAAATATTATTGAAAATGTACAAAAAAAGCTTTACAAGGCGACTGTTTAAAAGATGCCAAATTCCATATGTAGGTTACGAAAATCGACTAAAATATTTAAAATTACAAAAGCTAAGTGAGCGTCGCTTACTCTTTGATTTATCAGAATGTTATAAAATTTTACATACAAAAACAAACATCAATCCCAACGATTATTTTTAATAATAATCCTACAAGAGATCACGGATTCAGAATAAAGGCTCAAAAAAGTAGAGCGAATGCAAGAAAATTTTATTTTTGAAATAGAATTGTTTCTAAATGGAATGCATTATCACAGGAACAAGTGTCAGCCGCTTCATTACAAGCTTTTAAAAAAGGTCTTGGATATGGTTCATGTTAGGGCTTTTATAGCCTTTGAACCATATTCTGATTTTAAGCATGTTTTTGATTTGTTGTCGTCCAACCGTAATCGATTTGCAGTTGTGATACTTTTGTTTTGTTGTTAGTTTTTACTGGAATAAAACTTTGACTTTGACTTTGTATATAAATAGTCGTAATAGGGATTATTTTAAAACCAAACAGTTTTCAATTTTTCTTTATAAACTCTAAGCGAAAAGTTTAATCTCGAAATAAACATATTAACATTGGCCAAGTCCGCGTTTTTAAAAACAAAGAAAACAACATGTGGTTTTAAATTTACACTTTACGGCACTTGTTGTTTGTATCATGAGGGAAATAGGACCAAGCAAAGATAAAATAAAAACAGTATAAGAATTAGTCACAGTTTTTTTAACGTGGAACTTGCCTATAATTAAAATCACATAACATCGAAAGTAATTTTCAGTTTCTCGTACAATTTTTTATAAGAAGACACGTCATTAAGAGTGGGTCACCAAAATATAGGAGCATTCTTCCTACAAGTAAAAAATTTGTTCAGGTCAAATCAAAAACTTTGATTAATAATTCATTGATAGTTCGAAACTCATTTTTATTTTAAACTGAGGTTTGTTTAAGTTATAGTGGAAACAATTAATCATTTTTTGCTTTAAGTAGAAGTTATTTTAAATTAAAACTTTATTTTTTAAATAACATTTATGAGTTACAAAAAAATATATTTCATTTTAAAAACTAATTAAACGATTTTTTATAGAAACATTCGTTTTGGCTCAAACAAAAAATAGTTTTCGAGATCTAAAGTTACAGTGAAAATTCTAAAGCAAAATATTCTGAATTTTATGTTTTAAACATTTTTCTAAAGATTCTTTTTAAAGTACAATTGCAAGCCAAAAAATTCAAAATTATTTATTCATTATCTATTATTGTTATTATGCATTATCTATTCAAATATAAAATATTATCTGTTAATGTTTTTTAACCAAAATTAGTTTTTAAAAAGGAAAAAAATATAAATCGCTGTTTTCGGACGAAAATTGCCGAAAATAGTTTTCGAGATCTAAAGTTATCGTGAAAATTCTAAAGCAAAAAATTTTGAATTTTATGTTTTAAAAGTTTTTCTCAAGATCCTTTTTTAAAGTATAATTGCAACCCAAAAAATTCAAAATTATTTGTTCATTATCTATTATTGTTANTACGCNTTATCTATTCAAAAGNAAAGTATTATCTGTGAATTTCTTTNTNATCAAAATTAGCTTTTAAAAACCAAAANA
>JASAMX010006227.1:0-43362 GCA_030248175.1 Microlaimidae sp. YZB2_3
ACCGCTTTGCATGACGTACAATATTGTGCATAACAAAGTGGATTTAAAATTTGAACATTTTTTACTTTGATTAATACTTGCTACTTAAGATGTAATTCTCTAAAGTTAAAATTAAACAAAAAGTATAATTATGATGTCCGTAAATTTGCATTTTCTCAGCGTGAAGTTCCTATTTGGAATATTTTGCATAAACAAATTGTAACAAGTAATAGTCTAACCATGTTTAAACGTTATTTAGATAATACTGATATGAGTAACTTTTGTCGTGTTTGAAGCGGTATTTATAGTGTTTTCATAACCTTTACTCGCCTTTTTGTTTTGTTTTTTTTTCTGACAAATAAACTTTTTCTATCTATCTTTCTATCTATAATATTTTCAGCGGTTTACGTTTGGGAGATATATGACCCTCCAATAAATGACGTTTTTTAATTTTAAAATTTTTTAATAAGTAACAAAATTTCGGTTTTTTGATAATTTACTCAAAAAAGAGACAAATTTTTTTAATTTTTTTGACACCTTGATTGTTTAAATTGGTGAAATAATTGTTTATATTTCTATGTTTTTCGTACAAAAAACCTGTGATTTTTTGACCAAAACACAAAGTATAAAAAAATTGTCGAGACAAACTTAATAGCGTTTTGTTGGCCAAACATTTAACACCAAATTATCGTGCGGGCAGAAAACATACCACTGTGCATCATTTTTCATTATTGTTCATTAAAAAAATGGTCCAATATTATAAAATATTCTCAACTATTTTTTAACCCAGATAACTTTTCATATTAATATAATAGAAAGTGATGGAGAATATAGTAGTATAGTAGTTTGAATGCCGATATTAGTTAGCAGAATTTTACTTATCAAAAAATAGAGATTAAAAGGATTTTTTAAAACAAACAAACAAAACCATTTTCAGAATAAAAAATCGAAACACCTTCTGTTTTCATATATTAAAAATGTTAGCAAACCTTTTCTTTCTTATTATACTTTGAAAAAATTATCCTAGGTGTTAAAATCATATTTGATTGTTTATTAATTCAAAATATATTTTTAGTTTGTTCTAAAAGCTTTTTTGTAAATTTTTATGTTTGTTTGATTTGATGGAAAAACAAAAATTTATTAACTGGTGCTCATAAATGATAAAAGTGCATATCACGATAGTCAAAACCACGGAAATTGTTCAGTGTTAAATATTCTTTACAAAGTTATAACGTTATAGAATCATATTAAGGCAATTTGTGCTTATGAAAAAAGAAGATCTTTCATTCATTGTAGATTCATTTTTTCCCAAACACTAATTGGTTAAAAGATCCTATTAGCTCTTCCCACAACCATTTTCCACACAGCAAAACATATCTGACGTGATCACGAGTACTGTATCACATCTTGAGGGTCCTTAAAATCCTGACGTGATCTATGCCCTACCGATCCGACCGCACGCACGCCACATGTATAAGTAGTTTTTCCTGAAACGCAAGAATATTTTCTTCGGAAAAACATAAATATGTGTTTTATTAAAAAGTAAAACGATTATACAATAATAATTGTACTTTAAATAACCTAACAAAAAACTAAAAAGGCAAACAATAATTTTGCATATAGAAGTTCTTAATCTTATGTTTAACCAAAACATAATATTTTATATTTTTATTCGGTTTCAATTTTTTTGATAATAACACTTTTTTCTTTGATAAATTCTTTCTTATTTAGAAGCAAAATTTTAAAAAAGTAAGAAAACACCGAACCGTACGAGGCAGGCTAATAGCCTTACAGGCTTAATGAGTTTAACGTGCCAGTGGATTTCATGCAATAGGTGGGGTGGAGCTTGTTATATTGTTAAATCAAATGAAAATAAAACGAACAAGAGAAATTTGTCAAAAATAAACTTATATTTATCTTAGAAATAATTATGCTTTTTTGCCTCACAATTTTATATATCTTTATGTCAAATTACTTGTTCATAACAGCGTTGAATTTGTGATAATACTTTGAAAATACAAGCTTTAGATAATTTTACTTTACAAATTTTAACTCTAAAAGATTGCTAAAGGATTCAATTTATAATTATATTTCTAATGCCTCGAATATAACCTTAAAATGCTGTAAAAAATAGTTTAATAGGTGTAACCATTTAAATTACAAAATAATACATTGAAAAAACGGGAATTTCCTACTTTTGATGCAATGATTGTCAAGATTGTTGCGGTATTTGTTGAGATATTACGTTTGCCGTATATAAAAAACCTGCGATTTTTAGACCAAAAACTCGAAATCAAGGAATTAATTGTAGTAGAAAACTTTGCAAAATCCTGGTCAGAAATAGAAGCCCATGGAAACAGAGCCGGAAACGCGCGTCTCCAAAACGTTTCCCAGAAACGCGTGCGCGGATACGTTTCTGGGAGACGGAATTGATAGAAATTCGTTTCCAATCTGCGCCTGCTTTGGAGACGGAGACGGAGACAGAGACGGGAGTCTCTGGAGACGCGTTTCCCGGAAGCGAGCGTCTCCGAAAGAGGAAGACAAACGTGCCCTGGAGCACCTGGTTAATTTTGACTGGTTAATGAATTTTTCGCTAAGCACCTGCAAATATTCGCTTTTATTTTAACTGATGTTATTGCTCACTTAGCAAATGAAAAATAAAAATGCACCCATTACTTTTTAGATGGTCATAAACTTTATACGCATCCAAAGCATTAAAAAACAAATGTTATAAGGTTCACGATCCGAAGCGTTCACGGATTTGAACTGTAGTTTAAACATATAAAATAGAAAATAAGTTTTTTTTTGTAAAACTAGTCACTATATCGACATTGGGTGGTATTTAATGTTAAATTATTCTTTTTATCAGCTATTTATTACTTAAAGCTAGAATGTATTTTTTAATCACTACTTCATTTATAGGATATTTTATTAAGTACTTAAAACCTATTTGTCGAATAAACAGTTTTTTACAGTAATACAGTAAAACGCACAAATAATTATATCAAAAAGGTAGTTAACAAGTAAGTTGTAAAATTAAAACAGTAAAACGTTAAATAATAATAAACAACAGTATTTAAAACATTAAGGTCGTAAAATTAAAAGAAACAGTAAAATTGCCAACAAATGATAAAACAGTTTGTCACAAATTTGTTCTTAAGCTTTTAAAAACATTGTAGCACCTCCATTCATAGCAATTACTTAACGTGCTACTTTATGAAAATGAGAAATGTATCTTCGGCATGTTTCTTTATTCATTTTGGTAGTTCAAAACTCTTAAATTTCGGCATATAGCTCAGTTTTGTTCCTTGGCTTCGACTCGTCACGCAAATACTCTTTTTATGCTGTCTACTGTAACAACTGATGGTATTGCTTTTATTTGTTTTTAAATTTAAGATATAAAGTAAAAAAACGTGGTTTGGAAAAATTTAAAATTGTATAGGCAGATTAAACCTGACTGACCTTGACGACTTGCAATAGTAAATCAAGTTTTTAACAAAGCAATATAAAATTATAAACAAAACTGTTTAAGATATTAAAGATTAATTCTGTTGTTTTGCAGTTTTTGTCAAACTATTTTTTTAAGAAAAATGTTATTTTAAAGTTGTCATTAGACAGCACCTTTTAGTTGATGCCAAAGGTTTTCAATCGGGTTTAAATCGGGGGATTCCGAAGGCCAATCAACGACAACCAAGCCAAGCTTTTCAAACTCTTTTTGTGTGTATTTACTACGGTGCTTTGGGTCGTTGTCTTGTTGTAAGCATTAGTATCTTTTCTGCCGACCATCGGGACGTTTTTGTAAATTTTGATTCAATAAAAGGCATAAGATATCAAAAATATCCAATCAACGTATAAAATCATTAGAATTCAAAAACACAATCATATGAGTTCTGTAAAAAGTTATCTTAATTGTTTTTACAATTATCAAAAAATAACTCATTTTACATTGCTTTTACTTGACTGTTTTTAATATAAAAATAGATTTACGTTTATTATAATAATATTTTAATATCGAAAGTACCTCTACCAAAAATATATAATATAACGAAAAATATGCAACTCCTATATAAAAAATATGGAAAAGTAGGCCATTATAATGAGCCTCTCCATTTAAATGACACTCTCCATAATAATGGCATAGTAGCCATTTTAATGCCGGAAAACATGCTGTTCGCCTAGGTTATTCTGCACAAATGTGCGCGGATCAATAAAAACATTTTATTTCATTTGGGTGATGCGCGCGCATTTAGTGTAAAGTGACGTAGGCAATGGCATATTTTCCCCATTAAAATGGTTACTATGCCATTATTATGGAGAGTGTCATTTAAATGGAGAGGCTCATTATAATGGCCTACTTTTCCGTACTTTTTTATATAGGAGTTGCACATTTTTCGTTATACTATAGATTTTTGCTTCTACTTTTATTTCTATTTAAATTTTTTGCTGCAATTACTAATGATCAAAAGAACTCTTGAACTTAAAATTCTGTTCTTGGGCAACAACACTTTAATATTCCTAAAAACTGTAATAAATAATCGAAGGCCTTTTGAAATTTAAGTTTTAAATAATAACTATAAAACAATATGAATTAAACCAAATTGACAAACAAAATAAAGTGATTTTGCTCAGTATACTGATACTGTATTATACTGATAAACATCAAGTGGATATGATCAGTACTCTTAATTAATTTTCACGAATAACACACTTTGCATACGAATTCTACCATAAAAATTGGCAATATTCGTTGCTCCAAACCATGAAATCCTCGCCCAAACGTGAACTACAAATGATGAAAATAGGATATTATTTAAATCGTATGCATTTTACGGTATAATTTATTTTTTAACATATTTTTTTTTGAAAATCACTAAAATTGATCAAAACAGAAAAATTTTAATTTTTCAGGTTTTGACAAAAAAGAATATTGCAAAAAATATATATATTTTTTTAATTTTTTTTTAAAATCGAAAATATACTATATAATCCCAAAGACGATTTAATATTATTTTTTTAACTAAAGAGTAGGAACCTCAAAGCTTACAAATATAATTTTTCCAATTAGTAGAATAATAAATTTCAAAAATAAATTAATGTTTGATTCAAATTAATACTAAAAAAAGCCAGTAAAACGCTGTGCATTTTAATAATTTTTACAGAAAATTTTGAGGTTACATTTAAGGCTGGTTTATACTTATGTGAAAACGTTCTTTGGACAAAGTCCAAAGGAGGTTTTTACATACGTTTATACGCTGTGTTAGTCCTTTGGACTTTGTTCAAAGGACGTTTTTACATAAGTATGAACTAGCCTTTACAATTACAATTACAATTCGAGGTTATAATTAAAAGGTTTAACGAAAGCTTTAATGTAAGCAAAAACGACAATTTTGTTCTATATTATGAGTCGTACTGAATGTACTACTGAAAGTAAAATTTTCTAATTTTATTTGTTTCACGAAAAATAGGAAAATCTTAAATTCTTGACAATAATGGCCTGCTAAAATTTTCACTAAAAGCTTTGAAATAAAGCTAAAAGTACATTTTTGTTGTTTTTTGTAACGAAAATTTACGTAACAATGGTGAAATTGCCTAAATACGGAATGTAGCAATGCTCCGGAGCGGAGCTCCGCTTTTAGGAGCCCCGAAGCAACTCCGCCTCATTTTTGTACTAAATTCATGAATATTAAAGAGTGATACCATATACTATTTGGTCGAAATTTTTTTGCAAATTATGTTTTTCTCAAAACTTATTCAAAACGCTAGAAAAAGTTTTAAAAATGCAAATTGAGTAATTTTAATTGTATTTTAAGCTTAAATAAGCTTAAAATCGCTCATTTAAAGACGAAGCTCCGGAGATCCCTCCGCTTTAAATGGCTGGAACTCCAGAGCATGATATTGGAGGGTAGGAACATCAATAATGGAATGCCGTACAAGTTATAGTGTTTTTTTTAAATTAATATCTCTTAATTAAACCTTAAAAATATAGTTTAACAAAAAAGTTACAAGGTTTTGGGGCACAGGTTATTTTCACAAATGCCGTCAAAAAACCAAACACAAAAATTTTGACGTTTTACCGCACCTTTTGCATAACCCTAACCTATAACCTGATTTTGACAAATTAGTAAATCTAAGTTAGGTATAAGATGTTGCTGTCAGTGATATTTTATGCCGATGATTTTTTGAATACCATTTCAACAAAGTCGTCTTCAACAATAGCCGGCCCTTTTTCCGCATCAAAATCTTTAAATAATGCTCCGGAGCTTACCTCTGTTCGATGTTCTACTGAAGCTATTTATTTTTATGAATTATCCAAAAAAATATCAATTTTGAATGATAATATTTGCCTGCTTATCGAACAAAACAAGAAGATCCTGGAGCTAAACCGTACGAAACCTACGGTAATTGGTGAAAACAACCCATTAAATTAATATTATTTTTTTAATAAATCTTAGACAAAGTGATAAATTTTAAAAAAATATCATGATAAAACTCATAAACAACCTGAATCCTGGACTATAGGCCTTAGTTTTCCTAAGAAACTTAAGCAAAACCTGAAAATCAAACAAAACATTAAATTTAGCTTGATTTTAAGGTTTTGCTTAGGTTGCTTAGGGAAATTAAAGTCTAAAGTCCACGATAAATGTTATTTGTGAGTTTTATCACGATAATTTACTTGAAAAGTAACAGTTTTAAACAATTCGTTTTTTCGGTGACCGAAAAATTGGGTTATACTTGAAGAATGCCCAAATTTAAAATACCTAATAAAATACATAAATGAAAGTAGCGCTTACAAAAATACATGTTAACTTTAAGTAATATATAATTAGTTGATGAAAACAATAATTTAACACTAAATTCAGTACAATGTCGTTGTGGTGATTAGTTTTCAAAAACAATTTAAATGTTTAAACTACAGTTCAAATCCTCGTGTTGTGAACCTAGCATTTGTTTTTTATGCTTTGGATGCGTATAAAGTTTATGGTCATCTAAAAAGTAATGGTTGCATTTTTACTTTTCATTTGCTAAGTGAGCATTACGTTTAAAATTTTTTCGTTGTTTATAAAAAAAGCAGTAAAATTTGGATTATTATAATTTCTAAAGAGTAAATTTTTAAATGTTGTAAGTAAAAAATTGTTGCAGTTAATAGTGACTTTTTCTAGAGCTCCGAGCTCCGAAGCCTCACCATATTTTTATACTAGTTTCATAAATAATTAGACAATAATGCTAAAGAATATAATATAGCCGTAAAAAATGCTTTAAAAACAGAATAGCAAACAGGGCGATTTCTCCCCTGGGTGTATATTTAGACAGAAAGAATGTGGGCTATAGTCCGAGTTGGACATATGTAAAGTGTTATCTTCTATTGTCGCAGGGGATGACAATTAAAAAAAATTCATGCCTAGTGCAATCTTTGATCGTTGCGAAATCGTAAGGTTGTAATTGCACGAGTTAAAAATAACCATTATAAATATGAACAAAGTGGTGATTTGGCGATGGTCACAGATTGCTGCGAGCATGATTTTTTTAATTTTCACTTCCTCCGACTATAAAAAAGCTACAACTGGGTTGTGTAATTGTTTTACGAAATAAATAAAATTATTATCATATGTTCTGCAATTTTTATTTTGTGAGCAACTGCAGCTTCTAATTTTTTACAGTCCACATATGTCCAACTCAGACTATATTCCACTTCTTTCTGTCTAAAAAGATATGCTCGGAAGAAAATCCTCCATTTCCCGCTCTGTTTGTAGAAAATTTTTGATGGATAGTCCACCACTTTTTAAGTTGAATTTTAAAAAATTAAACTTAAATAATTAGAGTTTAAGCTATACGCAATGGCATAACTTTTAAATAGCGTTCAATTGTTGATAATAATAAGAGAAAAATGAAATCAAATAAATTTAAATTTTGAACTATGTATTATGGGTGACTTATTTTTTAAACGTTTTTAAACGCGTGGCGTTTAAGTTACAGACTTTTAATGAAATATAAGATACGTGGTATACCAATCTTATTAAGGTTTTTGCACAAAACTACCTGCGCTTGTTTAAAACTGAGTAAAATCATCAATATTAGATGGCAAAAATCCTGCTTCGAAATAAACAGTTCAACTCAGTAGCGTACATAGAGGGGCGGGAGGTATAATACAGTATCAGTATACTGAGCAAAATCACTTCATTTTGTTTGTCAATTTGGTTTAATTCATATTGTTTTATAGTTACTTGGATTTAAAACTTAAATTTCAAAAGGCATAAGATATCAAAAATATCCAATCAACGTATAAAATCATTAATTTTTAAAAAACACAATCATATGAGTTCTGTAAAAAGTTATCTTAATTGTTTTTACAATTATCAAAAAATAACTATTTTACATTGCTTTTACTTAACTGTTTTTAATATAAAAATAGATTTACGTTTATTATAATAATATTTTAATATCGAAAGTACCTTTATCAAAAAATATATAATATAACGAAAAAATATGCAACTCCTATATAAAAAATATGAAAAAGTAGGCCATTATAATGAGCCTCTCCATCAAATGATATTTTCATAATAATGGCATAGTAGCCATTTTAATGCCGGAAAATATGCTGTTCGCCTACGTTATTCAGCACAAATGTGCGCGGATCAATAAAAACATTTTATTTCATTTGGGTGATGCGCGCGCATTTAGTGTAAAGTGACGTAGGCAATGGCATATTTTCCCCATTAAAATGGTTACTATGCCATTATTATGGAGAGTGTCATTTAAATGGAGAGGCTCATTATAATGGCCTACTTTTCCGTACTTTTTTATATAGGAGTTACACATTTTCCGTTATACTATACTTCTTGCTTCTACTTTTATTTCTATTTAAATTTTTTGCTGCAATTACTAATGATCAAAAGAACTCTTGAACTTAAAATTCTGTTCTTGGGCAACAACACTTTAATATTCCTAAAAACTGTAATAAATAATCGAAGGCCTTTTGAAATTTAAGTTTTAAATAATAACTATAAAACAATATGAATTAAACCAAATTGACAAACAAAATAAAGTGATTTTGCTCAGTATACTGATACTGTATTATACTGATAAACATCAAGTGGATATGATCAGTACTCTTAAATAATTTTCACGAATAACACACTGTCCATACGAATTCTGCCATCAAAAATGGCAATATTCGTTGCTCCAAACCATGAAATCCCCGCCCCTCTATATACGCTACTGAGTCGAACTGTTCATTTCGAAGCAGGATTTTTGCCAGCTAATATTGATGAGTTTACTCAGTTTTAAACAAGCGCAGGTAGTTTTGTGCAAAAACCTTAATATGATTGGTATACCACGTATTTTATATTTCATTAAAAGTCTGTAACTTGAACGCCACGCGTTTCAAAACGTTCAAAAAATAAGTCACCCATAATACATAGTTCAAAATCAAAATTTAAATTTATTTGATTTCATTTTCCTCTTATTATTATAAACAGTCGAACGCTATTTAAAAGTTATGTGATTGCGTATAGCTGAGACTCTAATTATTTAAGTTTGATTTTTTAAAATTCAACGTAAAAAGTGATGGACTATCCATCAAAAATTTTCTAGGAATAGAGCAGGAAACGGAGGATTTTCTGCCGGGCATATGTTTTTAGACAGAAAGAAATCGACTGATCTGAGTTGGACATATGTGGACTGTAAAAAATTAAAATCTGCAGTTGCTCACAAAATAAAAATTGTAGTCCATATGATAATAATTTTATTTATTTAGTAAAACAATTACACAACCCAGTTGTAGCTTTTTTATAGTCGGAGGAAGTGAAAATTAAAAAATCATGCTCGCAGCAATCTGTGACCATCGCCAAATCACCACTTTGTTCATATTTGTAATGGTTATTTTTAACTCGTGCAATTACAACCTTATGGTTTAAAAAGTTACGATTTCGCAACGGTCAAAGATTGCTCTAGACATCATGAATTTTTTTAATTGTCATCCCCTGCGACAATAGAAGATAACACTTTACATACGTCCAACTCGCACTATAGCCCACATTCTTTCTGTCTAAATATACACCCCGGGGAGAAATCGCCCGTTTGCTATTCTATTTTAAAGCATTTTTTACGGCTGTATATTATATTCTTTAGCATTATTATCTAATTATTTATGAAACTAGCATAAAAATATGGTGAGGCTTCGAAGCTCGGAGATCTAGAAAAAATCACTATTAATTGCAACAATTTTTTACTTACAACATTTAAAAATTTACTTTTTGGAAATTATAATAATCCAAATTTTACTGCTTTTTTATCAACAACGAAAAAATTTTAAACGTAAAAGTGATAAAAAAAAGTAAATTTATTACTTCCACAAAATGTACAAAAATCAAATTCTTTAATTTTGGGGCACAAACGAAGAAATTTAAAATAGAAAATACAAAAGCGCGTAATTCACAAAGACGGAAATAATGGGACCCATTAAAGCATAATGGGTCCCTTAGATAATGAGAGGCTTATTTCTGTTTGAGTTACAGAAGAAATGGGGCTCATTATTTCAGAGGGTTTGTTTATAAATCGCTTTTAGAGCTCATCATCCCGTGGTAGCAGTGGCATAGTCGGTTAGCGCGTCGTCAAATTTTTGAAAGGTCCCGAGATCGATTCCCACATAAAACAGATTTGGCCACAATTTTTTTTTTTGATTTTAATAATGTTTTTTTCAATGTTTTTATAATTTTAAAAATTATTTCACATAAATTCAAAAAATATCATTATTGTAAACAGGATTTGTTGCCTGCTTTTCGCCAATTAGTCAAATTTTCGTCATTTGAATATCTTAAAATCTTATAATACTCTATAAGTATAATAATATAAAAATAAATTGTGTGCAAATAAAAATGGGTAATTTTTACTCTTTATTGCAATTGGTTTACTACTGAACGCTCTGCAACAAAAACTGTCCGGAGAGACCTTAATGGGGGCATTTTTTTCTCCAACGTACAACTGTTGCAGCCACGTTGGATTTACCTTTAGTTATAATTAAAATCACGTCAGAATTTGAAGCGCCCTCAAAATTTCACGTAGTATTCGTGATTGATGACTATAGGTTTTGCTTCCCGGTAATAAAAGTGGGAGGAGCAGATGTAAGAGTCGGTCCACAAGGCTGTTAGCGCGCGAAGTTAGTGTTTAAGAAACAAGAATTTAAAATGCAGTCGCGAATGATTAATCAAAAGTCGGTGCACTATTAAAAAAAAGCGGGCGTGCTTTTTTGTCCCATTTAGAAAATTATTAAATAAATACTATAGTTTTAAAAATTATCATTTACTGGTTTTTACATTTGGTGTGCTTTTTTGTTTGCTGTTAGTCGGGTATTACGCCGGTACAAAAATAGTTAAAGTTTACGTTAAGAGAAGCGAATTATGTATGAAATGACATTTAAAGTTCTTGAAATTTGAAGTTTTGCAAATTATAAAAAGGTTGTAACAACACCATACATACACTAAACACCAAACATGACTGGTATGTGGTGGGATTTTTTTTAAAGCGGCAGCATTCATTTAATACTTTTTGAAATTGAAAAAATTTAAAACTGTACTTTTTGGTACCCTTGTGATATCTGTCAAGTTTTATTATTATCCGTTCAGTAGAAATGATCAATTTTGCACCAGGGCGCTGTTTCATAAAAGTTACGAACATTAATTTTTAGTAAAAGTCCATTCTTTCTTTGTAAGCGACATTATTCTGGTCTTTTCCAGCAGAAATTTTGCCGCGCTCACGTTTTTATTGGTGAAAGCGCTCGTTTTTTAAAAGATGGCGGCTAAAAGATGTTCAGGTGTACTATATTAAACACGAAGTACGGTCATTTTTGTTGAATCAGCCCAGTGTCCAAACTTGGTACAAGTGCAAATACACACAAGTGTTGTATTTTCCAAGTGTCCAAACTGGACACTTGGAAAATACAACAAAATTTTATCATGATAAAATTTAGCTTGATTTTAGGGCTTTGCTTAGGCTTAGGAAAAAAATACAAACATTTTTAATGGTTTTATGTTTAAAACTTAGTTTTTTAACACATTTTAGTTTGCAAACGCATTTCTGTTTGTTATGGTGAATTTGCACAACGTTGTGATGAATTTTGCCCTGGTGATTTTACACTACTTCTGTGGTAATTTTGGACGTCAGCTTTACTTTTTAGTATTCTTAAAATTTTGATTATGTATAAATTATAATTTATTAGTAGTTTAGAAAAAGAAAATGTCAGAATTTAGTGTACTACTGTTGTTTTTTTTTACAAGAACTCAAATATACAGACACTTTATTTGCATATGGAACACTCGCGTGGCACGGAATTTCCATACCACTGTTTGTTTTTTTCGCATAATCTGCAGTTTTTTGTGTCGCTCATCTTTCTGGTAAAAAATACGCGGTAGTTGTACAATCAAATAAATTCAAAGTGCAAAGCAAAAGTGCAAAACTGCAAAGTGCAGTGCAGAGCAGCAAAACACACATTTTTGAGAAATTTTACCATACACAAAAAATTTTTGATCAGCATATTTTTATAATTCACTTAAAAAAATTAAATGTATTAATTGATTTTAAACTATTAGTTAGTATTTCAGTAAAGTAAAACATAAATACATCGTTTGTAAAAATTTTTTTAGTGAAAAAACAAAATATGAAATAAAATCCACGGAAAATCGAAAGTTATTAAATGACTATTTAAAAACTTTCGAACTAAAAAGTAAGCAATTATTATTTTGTGTTTTTTTATATTTAAAGTATGGTACAAACGAAAATTATTTATTTGTCCGACTGATTAAAAACACCTAAACTTAATAATAACATAAAATCAATCCGTAGATTATCTTAGTTGGCGTGACGTATACCTGCACCAAATCTTTCAAAATTCTGGTTTAATGATTTTCGGAGCTCCGGATCAACCCTTGGAGTTCCCCCGAGCAAATTTTGTACAAATTTTATGAATAATTAAAAAAACAATGTCATAGATTAATTTGTCAAAACTTTTTTGTAAACAAAATTTTTCTGTAATCTTAAAACGAGAATAAAATAATTTTAAATATATTTCTAGCTTAAATTTGTTAAAATCGTCCATGCAAAAGGCAAAAAAGCAGAGCCCATTCTGTTTTAATTGATCGGGGCTCCGGAGCATGTTTTTGGAAAGTTGGAATCTTACTGTTTAATATGCCACCTCTGCGATTTCTCTATTTTTGATTTTAAAACCGCTGCATAAAAGTAAATTATTACCGTCGAGATTTTACTAGTTTTTTTTAGTTAGGAATTGGAGCGGAGTGGCGGGTTTTTGTGTACGGTATTCTTGGCCCTGGTATAAATTATAAAAACAGACACACCGCACCCTGTTGAATCGCATAAATGAATGAATATATTAAGCACGAAGTCGGTAAAAGCTTTTAAATTCTACAGACTTCTACCGTTTTTTATACACGTTAACACAAGCATATTAAAACACCGAACAAAAATAACCTGTTGTTTATTACACGAGATTTAAATTTGTTCAATAATCAATCGCTTGAAAAAATAAAACAAAACATATAGTTTGTTTGTTTTAGTTTAGCTTTAAATCCCTTACGACTCATAGGGTAAAAATATTGTGCCTTAAAACGTAATAAATCTTAAACAAGTGGAAAAGGAACCACGTATTAGCTATGGCATAATTTAAATTTAGGCTTCTGTATTTTTATTAGCTTACGTTTCTAATTTGTGTCTGTAGCATACGTGTACTAAATTCCTTCAAACGTTTTGTATTGGTTAACATTTTGTTTGATTTTTCTAAGTTGTTTGACTCTGTCATTTATTTTCATAAATTTACCCTATTTTCTTGCGAAAATATTATGAATTTGCACGTTTTCATTTATTTTGTAATAATATAAACGAGGCTATTAACGACGAACTAAAACTATTTTTGTGCGAATATATTTGATATAATTGTAAACATCTTAACCTTCAGAATTAAAACCTTGGGGACGAATTTAATATCGGCTTCATTTACAGTTAACCAGCAGTGTTTTTTTTAAATTTATCTTAACACAACTTAAAATGAAATTAATACTCTTTATACTGTAAAAATGAAAAAAAAGTAAACATTATGAGCCGTATTTACATTTAGTCTGTTTCGTGAATACAAATATAACATAACACAATTGTTGAGGAGCTATAAAAACACTGCGTTCGGTGAAACTCGAATTTATTTTTGTTTATAATTATTTTCCCTTAATTAAAAAGTATACACGAAATTATGCAAAATTCAACGATTAGATTAAAAACTTTTGAAGTCTAGTAAACATATTGCTTTTGTTTGCATTTACAAATGTCTCGATTTCAATTTCAATCATACAATGGCATGTAATCCGCTTCAAGCTGTGACGACCCAAGCACCTCATACTAGAAAAGCAAATGTATCTTGGTTTCATCTATGGATTAAATATTATTATAATAAAATTTTGACTTTCATTAGACTAAGAATTTTGTTTAAATAATATATCAAAAAGGAAGTAATTGTGCAATATATAATAAATAAAATTATTTTTATTGCGTTATTATTAGAAGCACACGGTTGTTAATCTTTAGCTTTTGGTCTGTTGCTTTTTACGAACGTAGTTGAATATACTTTATGGTTGAATTATATCTGGTTGACCTAATAAAATTGTACTATGGAACTCATGATAAGACCTAGTAAAATTGCGCTGGTATAATGTGCTTTTTTAAACGAAATTTAACGCAGAATTTTTTTAATTGACGTCTTTTCACATAATATACAAAAATAATGTAAGCTTTAACCATTAAAAAATTGTCTCCTTTCTGTTTGATTTTTTTTTTAATTTAATTTTCAACATTAAACTGTTTTTTTTATTTTTATTTTGAATTGCTTTGTTGTTAAATAGTTGATTTAAACTTCAAATCGTCCAGATCAGCGAATTTTACCTGGACAAATAAACTCTATGACCTCGTAAAATGTATCAGAACAGAAGAGAACCAATTAAAATTGTGTGATTATAAATTAAATTTAAAATATAGAATAATATAATCAATCCCGTCTTCTTATTTAAATTCCTACAGAATTAAACTTTAAATTAAAAGAAGTCCGGTCCTTCTAAAAGTAAAATTTTGGTTTCTAACAAAAAATATCAGAATATACACAAAAAAAACCGAATATTGCTGAGCTACTATTTTTTTAAAGTAAAAAAGCTAAGCTCTGGACTTCCACTTTTTAAATGTAATAATATTAAATATTTAGCCTTTATATGTTTTAAGTTATTTTAAAGACATTTTTAGGACTATTTTTATAATTAAAAAAGTGTAAAAAATTTTGACAAAATAATCTAAGACGACAAAATAATCTAAAGCATTCCGTAAATAAAGTGGGTTCCGCCTCCGGAAACTTAATTCATCACTATACCAACTACATAAATCAGGTAAAAATCATTTTTTTAAATGGCTGTACTTATTTAAAATTTTGAAAAATTTGAAACTCAAACTTTGGGTATTTTAACGTTGTTTTTTCTACAAAGCTTGTAAATATGAATTCTGCAGAGTCACTTTATTTTGAACAGTGGTACCAAAAAACAAAACGTGTTTTAACCATTCAGTGTCCTCAATAATAACTCTGTGCTCATTTGGGATTAATTTTTACCATAGCACCATTTTCACCAGTATGACCTTATAAATCAATCGGTGTTAAAAAACAAAAAAAAAACACTGCATTTTAATCATTTAATAGTTATTCAATTCCAGTCAAGTCGGTGTAACATATTATTTTTTGAATTT
Source organism: Microlaimidae sp. YZB2_3 (assembly GCA_030248175.1). NCBI lineage: Eukaryota > Metazoa > Nematoda > Chromadorea > Desmodorida > Microlaimidae > Microlaimidae sp. YZB2_3. Next base: position 15,760 of record JASAMX010006227.1, read on the forward strand.
TTTAGACAAGAAATGGTGTTAAAAAACAAAAAAACACTGCATTTAAATCATTTAATAGTTATTCAATTCCAGTCAAGTCGGTGTAACATATTATTTTTTGAATTTTTTAGACAAGAAATGTGACGGGAAGCCAAATGCTTCTTATATTGTTTATTTGTAATAGATGATCCCACATAAAAAATAATTTGTATATGGTTTGGTTGACAATTGCGTCAAAGCACCTTAATTTTTTTGGAAGCCGCGCAAAAACTGATGGACGTACTATTACTAAACTAAACATCACGCGGAACCACCAATCAATTGCGTGCGAAACATGTTTATGCAATTTTTACGTGTCCATTGTGTGTGTGTGTGTTTTTTTAAAGTATCAATATCATAATTTTTTAAAGTATTAAATATAAAATTTAAATGCAAACAATTTTTGATTCAGGCTTTTTAACCTTTTTTATTATCGTACAAAAAATAATTTTGTTCTCATACAAAATAAGGAACAAAGAATAACATTAATTGGTTCCGTAAAACAACATAAGAAATATTTTATCTGTTTCGTCATAACAATATGCTTATATTAACAAATCGTCGCAATATTTATGTAATTTTTTTTATTTTGAAAAAGATAAAAGATTAATTACAAATTAACTTTAAAATGTAACAAACACGAAGGATAAAGCGTTTATTAATATCATAGTGAAACGTTTCGACAATTCATATTTGTGATCGTCAGTCAACTAAAAATTATATATTTGTAAACACGACAAGAAATAATAATCAAAACTTTATAGGTCATTAAATAATTAAGGCATACTACTAAATAAATAGAAAAAACTAGGGAATAAATATAAATAAAATTTTATTTTGATATTTTATATTAAAACAAAAAATATTTGTAAACCAAGTAGGTAAAAAAACAAAAAAACACACACTTACACACACTTACACACATAAATTTTAGCAATTAAATATGTAATATTTATGGTTTATAATGTATAACATTATAAATATAACATAATATCAAAGGCGGATAACTTAATAAAGCTATGCCACAGCGGTTTGTAGCAGTGTGCATCATAAAAGAAAGTTGGGCACGTCCGTCCACGGTGAACGGACTACGTAATATTTTTGATAAAATGTGTACTTCATTAGCAGCATAGCTCCAAACTATTTAAACTATTCACAATTCTTGGAAATGAAAAAAAAAACAAACAAACCAAAAGCAAGTTGCAAGATTTTTAATCCATTAAACTCTATGGGCTGCTACACACCAGGGGCGGGTCCACTAAACGCGTTCTGACTTACGTGCTATTTTAGCACGTTGTTTAAAACTCTTGTTAATGTTTTAATTTCTGGGTTTTTTCTTAAAAAATCTAACAGAACTTTTTGTTTACTTGGCACAAACTGATATTTTGATAATTTTATACATATTTGTTGTATATACAAACTATTAAAGCAATAACCCCTAAAGATAAATTCTATCAGGGTGAAAATAGATGAGTGGTAAAGTAACCACTCATTTTTTGAAAAAATATCACGTGCAGAGAAACACATGACGCAACTAAATAATAATTGGTTACATAACCGCTGAAAACTTTTTTTTAATTTTTATCACTCACGCGTTTATTGTTTACTTCTTCCTGGCGGAGAGCGGTTACGCCCTTAATTTCAGCCTGGAAGACTTTAGCTTTAGTTACGGGTTAGCAAAACTCCTAACTACGGTTTAAGGCTTTAATAAATTTTATTTCAAACAAATATGCATAAAACTCTTTAATATTAATTATTCTATCTAAAAAAAGAGTCCCATAAGTTTTCTAAAGAAAAAACCCAGAAATTAAAACATTAAAAAGAGTTTTAAACAACGTGCTAAGATAACACCTAGTCAGCACGCGTTTAGTGGACCCGCCCCTGAGGCCGGTCCACTAAACGCGTGCTAACTAGGTGCTATGTTAACACGTTGTTTAAAACTCTTAATCATGCTTTATTTTTCGTGTTTTTTCTCAAGAAATTTTATAGGAGTCTTTGTTTGAATGAGATAAATTAATATGTAAACAATTTTATACATATTGTTTTAAATTAAATATAAAAAAGCTTTAACCTCTAGTTGGAAGTTTTGCCAACCCTTAACCAGCGATTACTGCCTTATTAGCTTGTATTTATAACAAATATGTATAAAATTAATAAAATATCAATTTATGACATGCAGAAAAAGAATTATATAAGATTTCTCAAAAAAAAAAAAAAAATCCGCAGAAATTAAAACATTATCAATAGATTTAAAGAACGTGCTAAAAAATCACTTATAGTCAGCACGCGTTTAGTGGACCGGCCCCAGAGTGGCAGCTGGCAGCTGATAGCTAACGCGAGCGTTTATATCATTACACCGTCATGGTTGCTCGGTGTGAACTGTGGGCACTGTGCGTCACTTATTAACTACCATTCAGGTGTGAACCAGCCTTATGAGTTAGTGTAAATTTTAGTGCAATTGCTATGAAAAGATCAAAGGGGCACTGTCACAAATAAAAATCCTATATTGCCCGAAGCACATTACTCTTTTAATACTGAACCAATCTAGCTGAAATTTAAAACTGTTGTTTGATATTAAAGGAGCAGTCCGGTTTGGGTGATATAGGAATTTGATTTGTGACACAGCTCCTTTAATATAAAATATGGGTTTCTTAGTCGTTTGAGGTGAATTTGCGGTCACAAATTATCCTCTAAACCTCACAGATTCTGGAGGTTATAATATTATTGTCACATGAGACGGCTGATCGTATCACAAAAACACCTTCGAAAAATATAAATCAATAAAAGTTAGAATATTTCAATTTAAATATACAATATATTTTAGCTTGATTTAATTCAAAGTTTGTTATTTCACCTTGTTTAGGATTAAAAGTTTTGGAACCACGCCATCGTGGACGTGCATCAGAAAGGAAGCGAGTTGGATTGTCCAAACGCGTTTCTTTGTTTATTTGAGAAAAGAATCACGTTGGCCAATCACACTTTCCTTCCTTCAGATCACAAGAAAACAAGAGCATTCTTTCCTTCAGATCATAAGAAAAAACAGCATACAATCAACAACAAAAATATCAAACTGCAGTGATTTAACTTCGAGTGGTAATATTAAAGGTTTTTGGTAAGTTGTGTTATAAATTATTTATTTTATTTTTCCATGTGTTTCATAATAATTTTAATGTTCCCTATCCTATTTCAATAATTTGTTTCATCCCTATCTGTGGGAGTTATTGTTTGTATTTTCGGTGGATTAACGCATTACTAAATTATTTTTTGGAGTCAAACTTTAAAAATTTAAATGCAATACAATTAGAAAAGCCATTACTATGCAGAAAACGTTAATGGAGAGTTTTTAAAATTAAAAATTACATTTCGAATATTGTTGTAAAAGTTCATAGGGCAGTGCATTTAATTTCAGCACTTTTCCAAATTGGGCATTTTTGATTTTGGACTATATCTTTGGTAATCCTGGACGGAATACGACGTTTGATAGCTCAAATGAGAGCTAATTATATGTAGATGACCGTCGTGAGCTTTTTATTTGTTATGTTACGATATTTTCATGTGGAATTGTGTGATTTATAAAAAATAAAATTGTTACTCGTTTTTAGAAAATGGGCATTTCATGATTACGCAATACATTGGTTTAAAAATTAAACTGTCGACTGTCCTGAAAATTTAGTCTATTTTCCGAATTTTTAGTCCCCGTGGTTCTAAATTGCGTCTGTGGTGAGCAATCGTTATAAAATAAAATAGTGTAATTTCGGCACACATATTGCTGTAGGTAAAAACGAGTTGAATTAAGTGGTCGGGTGTTAAATTGTAGTTGTAAATAGTTAAAAGACAACGTTGAAATGTGTAGGGGTCATAGCACTGCACTTAAACTCGATTAAGGGGGTCCTTTAAAAAAGTGCCGAAATTAAATGCGCTTTTTTCCCAAATTTTGCTCATTTTGATACCATTTGGCATTTTAGCTGTAACTTTTTGCCAGTTACACTTTGAACAACAAGTAGAAGCTTAAATTTAAAAAAACTGTCTTGAGATAATGATAGGCTTTTAAATTTTTGAAAATGATGATTTTTTGACTGAGAAACAATCGATTGTTTGTAAAGTGCCGAAATTAAATGCTCCATTTTTTTAAAAACTGATTTAATTAAGTTAAAAAACAACTTTCGTACAGTGAAACTTTTATGACGCAACGCAGTATCGTGAAAGCTTAAAAATGAGCTATCAAACATGAAAATCGGGCCATACAGTGAAAACTTACATCGGAAAAACAAAAAAGTGCCGAAATTAAATGCACTACGTTAAAAACCAAAACGAAAAAGTCTAAAAGACAACGTCGTAAGGAAATTTTTAAACCTGTTAATATTTCTTGGACTAGAGAAAATTGTCCTTCAGATGTAAATTTTTTTGGAAAATTCGGTGGGAGATTTTTTGGACGAAGTATGAACGCTTCTTATAATACTTTACAAAAGACAGTCCAAGGGTCCAAAACGCAAGTTGAAATATTCTGCCCAAAGGATACCCGTGAATTTTACAAAAGACATCTTTCAACTGTTTAAAGGGTTTTTTAAAGCGGAGAGAGCTAGGAGCTGCCCACTATATGAGAAACTTGAAATATGTTTAGATTATTTCATCCGCATTTTTGGACTATTTTTTAATCGTTTTAGTGTGTTTAAAAAAAATTGACAAATATATGGCATTACTCTGTTTATAAATTAGTAAAAAAATGGAGCGGAGTCAAGGAACTCCTCTCGGAGCTTCGAAAAACGGAACTCCAAAGAGTGATTTTGGTCTGAATAACTTCTCGTTGCGCTAAAATTTTTTTTCAGCGCCCCAAACAATTTTTCATACAAACACGAATAAAATTTTTTGTATTTAACTAAAGGTAAACCCAACGTGGCTGCAACAGATGTTCGTTGAATTAAAAAATGCCCCCCATTAAGCAACCATTCGAATCACGAGAATTTGATGTCACTTCATCAGCCAATTAGATTCGATTTAATACCGAGTGTTTGTTTGATAAACTAACGCCAGATTCTTGCGATTTGAGTGGTTACTTAATGGGGGCATTTTTTATCCAACGAATAAATGTTACAGCAACGTTGGTTTTACCTTTAGTTAGATATTTTTGAAAATTTCGCTTCGTTTGATTTGTTTCTTTAAATGTTTATTTTAATTCTAAAAATTATACATACAGACCTGTGCACTGCCCCCCTGGGGTTTTATTGGGGGGGGGGAATTCTAAAACGGGGGAGCACGGGGGGCAACTTTTTTTGAAATGGGGGATGGCAATAAAACGGAGGGGAGCAAGCAGGGGAAAGAAAAAAAGAAGGAAAAAGGGAAAAAAGGGACGAAAAAAGCGAAAATAAGGTAAAAAAGGTCTAAAATGGCTTAAAACACATTAAAATAGGCTAAAAACTACAAAAAAATTTGCGATGATGGCGTCATCATAGGTTACATAATTTTAGGGTACTTTTTCATTTTTTGGCGGGGCAATAAAACGGCGGGGGGGGCAAATCCCCCAATAAAGCGGGGGGCATTTCCAGACCGTGCACAGGTCTGTACATATTATATTTACGAAGCCCACACAATTTTTAGTATGAATAAAAAATTATAAACTTTTATTGATATTAAACGACTTTGCAATAAGCACCTAACAAGTCTACGTACATATTTTTGTATTACAATCAAATACACAAAACCAACAGCACACTTTTTACCAACGAATTTTCAAAATACTAATAATAGAAAACTTTTTATGACACAGATTTAAAAAAAAATTAATAAATAATTTAGAAATTTGTTAGTGCCAAAAACACTTTAAAAAACCTTATAGCTTTTTCTAACATTAATAATCTTGAACTTCAATGTAACTAGCGCGTCCTTTATCATCATCTAAGACAGAAAAACTTTCTACAATCAATACGATAAAAACATTATAAATAATTTTCGCCCCATACAAATTTCTATTTCATATAATTATAGATATAAAAGATAGGTTTTACTGGAGATGCATTATAAACAAATTATACAAATATAGACCGATTGCACAAAAGAATGACTCCAATGCCTGTGCATCTCTCTAATACGCAATGATCAGGTCGATTTGCTTTAACCCGTTCCCGTAATTGCCTTTTCCTCGGTTACAACCGTGAAACGTTCGTGCGACCTATGTCATACTTCCGTCATACCTAATTTTTTGCGCGAGTGGTGCCCAGTGAGCGAACAAATTGAAATGGTTAAAGCGGTACGGTGGCAATATGCAAAATTTCGTCACGGATACAGTGTATTACGTAGGATATTTCATGTTGTAAAAATTTTCATATTACTACCGTATAGCTTTAACCATTTCAATTTGCTTGCTCATTGGGCACTATTCGCGCACAAAAATTATGTATGACGGAAGTAAAACCTAGGTCATGCGAAGAGCTTACCGCGGTACGGTTTACGTACGACATTTGTCATAAAAAATACGACCACCGTGAGACGAAGATTTTACCTTTATTGTACAAAGGTTTCACGGTTGTAGCGGGGGAAAAGGTCTTCACGGGAACGGGTTAAAAAAAGATGAAAATATTCGCATAATTAAAAAGATCTGCATATGTATTTTTGTACATTATGTTTATTATAAATTTCTAGCGTAACCTACGTATAAAATATAAATATAAATTATACTAATTGACCAAAGCGAATTATCTGACAATAGGAGGAATGTACGAATCACAAAATAACGAGGATTGGCTAGGAACATCACCAAAAAAACCCATACATAAAACAACGCGATTACACTCTATCTACTATTCCATACCGATTTCGCTACAAGAATCCATAACAAATTTAATTTAAAATAAAAGCCACATGAAAATCGCGAGCAAAAAAGTGTGGTTTAAAATATGTATGTTTTATTTTTGTGTAGTAATTTCAAATCAATATGAATGCCTACCAGACAGCATCTGGTAAAAAGAGTGAAAACAAACGAATTTCTATAGGAATGTTTATAGAAAAAAGAGAATACCACGAGTATAATTCGAATATCAAAGAGTAAATTTAGAATAGAATAAATAATATAACAATAATGTCTTAGCTTCCTACTGATATTACCTTCGTTTATATCGGTCGTTTCGAATTATTACCACAGATTTTTCATTTCAGTGCACACCTTTGTTTGTACATATTACTACAGGAATCACTACTTAACACTTTTTTATTGCAAAACTCTCTTAATATATTTTAGTTTTATAAACTGACGTGGTAGGTTATAATTTCTTAAAATTTGCAGAGGTTACAAAAATTTCTGACATATCATAACTAAGTATCATCAATCAAGTTAAAGTTTCTCAGTACAGTCAAAAAACTATATAATTTGCATTGGTTATGGGCGAGGTGAAAGTAACATTGTAGAGGTTTTTTGCGATGTTTTTAAAGAATTTAAATAAGTTAACCAATATTAATGCATTAAGTACAATGTTTTAATTTTTGACGCTTCTCGGTACTTACTTAACCGAGTGATGTCTCATCACGAAAAAAATAAAATTAGAGATTCGGTGTTATGAAAGCAAAGCATTTCGCTAAAGCAGAAAGTTATACTAAATTTTTTTCTGTTCAAAAACAATTTTGAATTGAAAGTTCATCGGACGAATAAATCAATGAGAATGTTCTATAAATTAATAAATCAAAGGAAGTTCCAAGTTATATTACAATTTAATTATTAATATAAGTACGCTATAATAATCACAAAAAATCACAATAATCATAAAAAAATCACAATAATCATAAAAAATCCCGAAAAATTAAACATGTAAAAAACATGTTTAATTTTTCGGGATGTCCATTAATTTAATTAATTGAAACCGGTAATATGTGTCAGCAAGCATGCAAAAATGTAAAGTTGCCCGCATTTTGATTGGAAATATTTGGGGTGGGGGGTGCACAGTATTTTGTTTTCTACTTACTAAATTCTAAATTCTTAATTGCCAGACCTGACACCAAGGTTCAAATAAATGAAAATTTCAAAAGGAACCATCTGTTTCAATTATTCTGATTTACAATGTGAATTTATGAATTCAATTTAGTAAAAATGGTAAGTGGGTTTTTATGTTCTGCCAAACATACAGCACAAATCTATTTAAACTGTATGCGATCACAACAACACTACGCCAGTTAAATACTTTACCTTTTCAACAAACAAGTAATAAATACAATACAAACTACTTCAGAATCTACTTATACAAGTTAACAATTTATATCACAAAACACACATAATGCTATTATTCATTTAGTATAAAAATTTTAAAATATTTTTTATACTAAACGTAAATCAAGAAAATAATTGCGTAGAAAAATAATAAAGGAAGTCTTAGTTAATAGTGTGCTTTTAAAATCATTTCTAATAAATCATAAAAGTAATTATATTATACTATCATTTTTTTAAATGTAAGTATTAAAACACTTTTTTGTAAAATCTAAAGATATATTTTGATCTACTTATTAAATAAAAATATAAATTATAACTTTATATAAATTATGTTAGAAGAGTGGATAAGTAGAAAAATAAACTATCCTCCCAGTCCATTGTTGATTGAATACACCGGAAAGATGTTGCCCTTATGTGGTCCAAAGTGTAAAGTGGACGTAGCAAGTCTAATTTTCAAAGATATGTTTATTCTTCGAGGTTTCTAAATGCTTGTTGCATTTGTTCGTTTAATTCTTCAAAATCCTTTTTGATTTTTTCTTCTCCGTCTTTTACAGGATCCTAGAACAAGAAAAAATAATTTTTAAATTTTGCACAAAGAAAAACAAAAGTGGCACTTAAACAGTTTATTAAAAGCTACAAGCTTTATTTATAAAACCTAATTTTTTAGCAATAAATAACCACCGCCCGTGACTTGAGTAAATTTAGCGCGAATTGGAGGCTGAAACACTGAATGAAGTAAAACCTTATCAAAAAACTGTTGACCCTATTCGTAATAATAATGATGATTACGGTACTTGCCTAAATATGTTATTTTTTTACAAATAAAATAAAAATAAACAAAATACTAATAACATTAGTAAACGTACTTTAAATTTCATGCTACTGATATTGTACATTAAATCGCCCATGTGGTCTCTGATAGTGTTCCAGGTCACTTTGTTATCCGACTGGGCTGTGGACTCCACTGCATGCCTGGCCAGATCGTAAAATGAAATCCTGAAACATTGATTAATAAACATTTTAAATATAAAAATAAATCACACACAATAACGAAAATGTCAAATAAAATGAACTTATGCTTAGGCTAGAACTACGTCCACACTAGAAATAATATTCCAAAAAGAATATTATAGCTGTCATAATATTAAAGTAGGAATACAAAACTAAAACCATAATAAAACTTACATATTTTTTAAAATCCCGACGGTTTTGTAGAAGGGACAATATCTGTCGTAGGCTGAGTATCCGTTTTGCTGTAAAAAGTCGTCTTTGATCATTTTTGCCACTTCCAGCGTGATTTTATCACTTTCCGCCAAAGAGGCTTTCCCCACCAATTGCACGATTTCCGACAAGTCCTCTTCTTCTTGTAGAATTTCTTTGCACTAAAAGTATTATAACTTATTAAAAAATAAAAATTTTTTTTGTGCAAAAAATGAACCATTATCAATGTTTTGATAATTTGGGTGAACTTCAAAATATGGATATTTTTGCAATTGAAAACAAAATCAATAAAAAAATGGTAAATAAAGTGACGATTAAATTAGACGCCTATTGATTATAAATTAATTTGACCACAACATTTTCACTGCGGGAATTCAGCAGACATGATGATGAGGTTGATGGTAATAAGTACAAAAAATTTTTAAGTGAGCATCTAGCCAAGGGAATGGGGAGATTTTTTAACTATCAAACTCCCGTCATATGACCACATGCGTTCAAAAATTAACGTAAAAACACGTTCATATACCTACCTACCTTAGTTCTTAAAGGTACGAATTCCTGAAAATTTTTATCGTAAAAATCATCCAGAGCCCTTGTGTATTTGCTGTAAGATATTAGCCAGTTGATGGATGGAAAATGTTTGCGCTGAGCCAATTTCTTATCTAAGCCCCAAAACACCTGGACAATACCCAAGGTGGCGCTAGTAACTGGATCTGAAAAGTCACCACCTGGCGGGGATACGCTAAAAAATCAAATTTTATTAAATCAATCATAAATAAGGGCGGTGCTAAAATATTAATGCCACTTTCTAAAATTTAAAGACTGCTTTTGGCTAACCGGTACTTTTTTGAAATTGCAAAATGGAAATGAAACAGTTTGCCGCAAAAACAGCACCAACTATAATAATAAAGTTAAAAGATTGATTTTATTGCAACAAAAGATTGATTTTATTCTAAAACTTTCATTGAAACAAAGTTCGACTTACGCTCCGACAATTGTTACAGATCCTTCTCTTTCTGGATTTCCAATACATTTTACCTATAAAAACAATTTAAAAAGTTTTACAAAATAATATTTGTGTTATTTCATACCACATAGTTTTTCTAGCGTTCGCAGATAAACGATGAACCCAAATAAATGTGGACAAGTCTTCCCGAAATTGAGTTACTATGAAAGTCAATTTTAAAACGGCGAGCAAGCGAGACAATTGTATTTTGAAAGTGATAGTGAACAATTATGAGGGAAGAAAAAAAAACATCAAAAATTTACTATTTTGGTACCAAATAGCTAAAAATGGCTACTTTTTTTATTATAACGTTGAAGTTAGGAACTTAAAACCGTCACAAAATTATGAAAATTTGGAACCGCAAAAGCAGAATACTGGAGTCTTATGTTAGTACAAAATTAAGCATTTTAGAGCAATTTGCCTTCCCCCCTATTTTAGCAGATCCCAAAATCATACCCTCGAGGAAATTTTTGACATTTACCCCGAGGGTATGTCTTTACCCATATCTCCCCTAAGCTACTTAAGGTCGGATACTTACGGTGCGAATGGTTTTTACAATAATGAAGACACTGTAATTATATAATTACGACTTTACCCAGGATCCTTTGATGAGAACATTACAAAAATCACCAGTACTTGTTGTCAAAGTAAATACATTTTATTTCGTGTTTTAGTTGAAATATGGGCGCGTTGCCCAAAAAAATGCAGTCCTTGGCATATTGACAACTTGCTAAAGTCCTGAAGTTTAGATACTTTCCTGATGATAATCGTTTGCTACAACTGAAACGTTGCATAATAAATGTTTCATCGACGGTTTTCTTAATCATTATTACAATGTAGATTTTCGAAAACTCAAAAGTTTCTATTAAATGGCTAAACTAACCTTTCCAGCTCGCTCGTAGAAAGAGGCCAATCGGGCTGCCAGGTAGGCGGGGTATCCGCTGTCCGCCGGCATTTCCCCCAGACGACCGGAAATCTCGCGCAGAGCCTCAGCCCAACGCGAGGTGGAATCCGCCATCATGGCCACGTTGTAACCCATGTCTCGAAAATATTCCGACAACGTGATTCCTATAACAATAATCATAATAATAATCATAATAATAGTAATAATAATAATCATTAGGGGGAAACGAAACGGGCGGGCCCCCGGGGGGGGCGGGAAAAGAAAGGGGGCACAAAAAAAAGACAGAACCACCAAAAAAAAAAAAGACCACCCGAGACAAAAAACCCACAGGGGGGCCCCCCCCCCCCCCCATAATAATAATAGTAACCTTTTTTCTCTTTTATTAATACTCTAAAATTTAACCAAACAATCTAACGAATTACAAAGTGGAACTTCTATCAACAAACCAAACCTAAATTTTCTAATAAAGTTTTATAGAAAATAAATCTTACCACTCAAAATTTAAATTTTTTTAAAATTTACCACTCAAAAATGTCTGTTCGATGTAGACTTTTTATGTAAATTGGAAACTAACCTGTGTAAATGGAAGCTTCTCGGGCAGCTACAGGCATATTGCTAGTATTGGCAACCAAGGCTGTTCGTTTCATAATACTCACAGTTTCCCCAGCTATTTCAGTTGTTAACTAAAACAAAGGTGACTAATGGACAAGAGAAAGTTATTTCATTTTTATCCCCAAAAATTTTAAAACTTCACATAACCCTCTTTTCTTCTTAAGATTTGGGGCAGAGGTGGGAAGGGAAAGGTTGCGAAAAGTGTTTTAAACCGCTTTTAAAAACCCCAGTACTGCCGACAGAACACCCTTGCCTAAAATTGCCGAGTCCTAATAAATAAACCAATTTTTCGCAATTTTTTTAGAAATTGAAAAAATGATAACAATATTGAAACAATTTTATGTATTTTTGCAGTTTAGGTCATCGTTTACACCTCTTTTGAATGCAACAAAGATTGACACAATATTGAAACAATTTCATGTATTTTTGCACTTTGGGCCATCTTTTACACCTGTTTTTTATGCAACCAAGGTTTATCATATGTAAATCCAGAAAAATTTTTTATAATGCTTATGTATAAACAACACGTATCCGTCTGCTGAAATTGCATGTATTTAAGACTCTTCCATTTACTTACCTCAGGAAAATCTCTCAATACTTCGGACATTTCGTTACCACGCTCTCCGCATCCCACATAGATGATGACGTCGGAGTTACTAAATTTACTCAGTGACTGAGAGATTACAGTCTTTCCGCAACCAAAAGCGCCGGGAATAGCCGTTGTACCTCCCTTCAAATAGAATATTATATTTAAATATAAAATTTTAAATACAATAGGGCAAAATATAAAATGGGCAAAACAATAGCTTGCAATAAACAAGATGCATTTATGTAAAAAAGTGACTTTATTCCTGAGTCCTGACTACCTATCAGAGATGGTTTAACCAACGGAGACAATTTAAAACTTTATTGTAAGTGTGGCGTAGTTTATTGTTATAAATTTTAAGTCGTTTTCGTTCGCTTTGTTTATAATCATAACATAATATTTCTTAGCTATTAAACTGTCTTTAGTTGCCGCTACTTTTAACCAGAAATCCTTTCAGTCTGTGACACTATTTTCAATGCTATAAAGGTTACGCTTATTATCTATGTTCTTTTATCTAATCCCTATTTTGGTTCGTACTTCGCGGAACTTGAGGAAAAGAATATTACTAAAAAAAGTACATCACTTGGCTTGGCTCTCAATATTTTTGAAAAATTGATGAAAGATATGAGAATAAACTCGTTCTTCAGTATTTTAGCTTTATAATTTAAAAAAAAAGAGGGGGCCGGTGCTCCTAGTAATCTCTAATTTTAAATTTTTTTAATTTTAATATTTTGTTCTAAATCTGCGGTTTAAGTTTATTTGTTTTGGGACAGTATAAACCTTCAAACTTCAACCCCTTTTCTTTACTTACCCCTGATGACTCAAAAACAAACGGCTATTTTGATTATAAACGAGTTTTATGATACAGGTTCCGATTTAAAATTAAATTTATACAGCCTTTTTAATAATAAACCCCCTCAATCCTTAAAAGTATTACATACATTTACCTTATTTTCTATAACCTTGCCATTATTTCTATAATGCTATGCTACATGTAGACAACTGTTGTTTGTTTTTTTTTTCAGGAACAAAATATTTTTCACTTTTTTAAATGTGCTTAAGCAAAATTTAAAAGGAAACCTCTTATGTTCAACCTGGCTATTAATTTGTTTATCTAACGATTCTTTTGATAAACTCACATAATCAAGAGTGCCATTTTTGTTTTATGCACAAAACCACACCCACTACGTCTTACTTTAGAGGTTTACCTACCTGTACACAAGGAAAAAGCGAATCCAAGACTCTTTGGCCTGTCAATAAGGGATAGTTAGCGGCCATTTTATCTGAAACGGGTCTTGGAGTTCTTACAGGCCAGACTTGCAACATGGTGAACTGAGATTTTTCACCTGCAAACTCCGTTTCCAGAATAACATCCTGAATTTAAAAAAAAATATTAAAAAGATTTTCTTATTGTAATAAATTTTTAAGATGTATTTTAGTCAATAACCAAAAGCACAGCACACCATCATAAGAATAATAATATCAAAAACAAGCGCGGGCATTCTTTTTTAAACGACGAACTCTATGCTTATTACCCGAAGGGGATTGCGTTTTTAGAGGAAAGCGGTATGGGATACAAGTGAGTCCCCAGGCTATGAAATTTTTGACATAGGTTTTTTCTCTCCGTGTTCTAGAAATAAGATTTCTAATTTGAAAGTAATTGATTCATTAATACGTGAGGATAAGGAATTACTAGTCACAAACAGCAGTTGCATAGTTTTTTTTAAATGGTATTTGATAAAAAACTAAAGCTTTTCTTATTGGTTGCCTATAGCATTTTTCTATCAACGCTATTAACCCGTGTGACTTTTGACCGGGTTGAAGCGTAGCAGCTCCCGTTACATTACATTACACTTAGCACTAAACTATCGTCTTCTAGCTTTTTTTAAAGCCTTTTTTGCCAGTGTTTTTTACCAACACTGAAACTTTAAACGCGTTTACCCCTTGATTTAAGAGACGCTAAAAACAAAAGGAATTGCAGTGGAAAATCACGAAATTAAATGTATTTCGTCATAACGTGCCATACTTTGATAGTTTAGTGCTTTAACCACTTTATATAAAAAAAGTTAAATCATAAGAAGGAAGTGGCTACTATTTTTAACGTAGAGATGCCCAAACCCAAGCACAACCTCGAAAACAATAACTAATAACGAACGATTCGTTTCAAAAACGTACAGTAATTGAATAGTTTCCCGGTGGAGCAATATAAGTCACAGTTCCACAAGCCTTGGGTGGGAGCATCATTTTGTGCTTGATCATTTGATTTTCTTGAACGATGCCGTAAATATCACCACCGGTAATATGGCTGCCAACCTTTAAAAACGTTTAAAATATAACAAAAAACACATTATAAATATATTTTATAATTAATAATACTTATCATCACTGCAACTGAAAGGTTGGATTAAACTTGCTGCAAAGCAACAAAAAAAAATAGTTAAGAATGCAACTAAAAGCATAGGCGTTGCCAATGGAGGGGGGCTAGACCCCCCTTTTTTGGGTCGGCAAAGGGGAAAATTTGGGATTAGACCCCCCTGTTGGGTCGCCAAGGATAAAAATTTGGGGGTCTAGAAGAACGGCTATTCTTTAAAAATTTTTCTTGCGCTTCGCTCCGCTCAGCGCTCGATTATAGTCTCTACTTCATTTCCAAATTTGTGTTACTTTGTGTTGTAATCTTGATACGACCACGCTGGACCCCCCCTTTAGATTGTTATATAGTGGGATTAAAATTTTAAAGGTTACAGGGTTTCCAGCGCCTTAGGCAAAGTGCTCTCCCTGTCTTCCCTGACCAATTTTCCAAAATTTGGCATATTCTCCCTGACTTTTTGCAAAGCTCTCCTTGACTTTTTAAAGAAGCTTTTTAAGCATACTCAGACACTTTTCATAACATGCAATATCTAACCTTGGGATTGCACTCTTTTGTTAATTTTTAAGAGTGTATTTATTGCTTTAGTTAAAATCTATGCATAAATTAACAGTAAATTATATTGATTAAACAAGGCTTGAATTAAATTAAGTTTTAGACAACAGAACACAACACACAGAATTTTATTTTTTAAAAATAAAAGAAACACTATATAAGTATAACTATAACATTGATAAATATTAATTCTTTTTTATTTTAGCAAGGAGATCATTTATTTTAGAGTCAATGGCCTGCTGTTCTTCACTTATTCTTCTTTTTTGGGCTTTAGCCTCTTTAAGTTCTTTCAACTGCATTTTAAGTTTGGCTTGCTTTTCCTTTTCTTTGTTTTCCTCTTTTTTTGTGTTTTCTAAATAAGTTTTGTATGCACTGTGTGCGCTACGGCATTGAACTAGTAGTTTACGGTTTACGTCAACATTAAGATGCCCACCCTTCGCTTGAATATGGTCATATACCATTCTTTGCACTATTAAAGACTTTTCAGAAAAATTTTCAACTATGTAGGATCGATTCATTAACAGAGAAACCAGATTCAACAGACGCATTTCCGTGTGATAATAAGAGAATCATCTAGAAGAGACGAATTTGTGTAATATAAAAATTATGTTTAAATTTAAGTCACAAATTTTTATAAATCTTTAGAGACTAAGCTTATCAAATGCGTTAAAAATCAAGAAATTAGCTATACATAAAATCCAACACATGCTTTATGTCAACCATTGAAAAATTATCAAATTTAAAAGTATAAACTCAATCTCAATTACTTATACCTTCACAACACTCCAGAGCTCGACATACTCAGAAGAAGACCCTATAAGTGAAAAGTAAAAAGTGTCCAGTCGGTCAGAGTCCCCGAAGAGATTTAAGTGCTTGAGTTATAAGCCTGCTTAAGCACTAATAATAATAAGTTTCTATTTCAATTATTGTCAAAATAAAAATAATCATTTTATTAAAAACGCTTATAATATAGTTACTTCATGCCGTACTTCGCGCTGTAGGCGCGAAATTTTGAAAAAATTTAATCAAACTTATAAAATATATCATACATTTTAATGTTTCCAAAACGTAAATTTCTCCCTGACTTGTCAGAGCTCTCCCTGTCTTCCCTGACCACTTTTTGCTCTCCCTGTCCTCTCCCTGACTTCCCTGACTCGCTGGAAACCCTGGGTTAGGAGAAGTAACTTTAAAAACATTATCTCGCACTTTGCATTGCTCAGCTGTAATTCAATGTACTCATTTTTCAGTTGTTAATTTTTGTGACATAAACAAGGCAATAAACACTCCGCACGAAGCGCGGAAATTTTTTTTAGCCCTTTTATAACGTTTAGGATTTGGAAGCCCCTGGACCATAGGTGGGCAGCCTCTCGGATTTTGGGGAGGGGTATAGGGGGGGGTCAAATTTTAGAGGGGGTGCCCAGTAAGACCCAAATTTTGAGGGGGGGGGGTGTACCCAATATTTCCGCGCTGCCTTAAAATGAGCTTAAAACGTGTAAAAAAACGTAAAACAAGCTTATAAATGCTTTAAAACTGTGTAAAATTAAAATAAGATCTTATTGCAACTTATAAATTTTATTTTTTTAAATTCTTTTAATAAAAATGTGCAGTGGAGCAGTCAGGATTTCATTTTGGGGGCGTCAGTCTGGGGGAGGGGAAAAAAGTGTTGTCAAAGCGGCGCGAAGCGCTGCCGCCCGCGCCGCGTAGCGGCGCCAGCCGACGCGAAGCGTCGGCATATACTAAAAACGGCTTAAAAATCGTCTCCTGGTGATCGCGTGAACATACCTTTTACTTTTGTTTTTTTACCTAATTTCTACATAATTTTCTGTGATCTTAAAAATTCAGTCAGGGGATTCGGGGGGAACAATGCCCCTTGGAGGAGAAAATTTATAATTTGAGGCGCTAAAATACACTAGAAATTTTAATTCCAAATGATAGTAATTACAAAATTTAAGGTTTTTTATAGCTATACTATACATTTATAACATGTGTTTAAAACGTTAAAAAAAGGATAATAGTGTTTTATAGTAGTTTTATTAAACATGTATGCCTTAACTACTGAATGGGATAATCGATTTGAAATTGAAAAACTAAGATAAATTGCCAATTTAAACTGCCTGCGTAGCAGGGAAATTTAAACTGCCCGCGTAGCGGGGAAATTTAAAGGTAATAAAAGGTAATAAACGGGAAAATAAGGTAATAAACACTCCGCGCGAAGCGCGGAAAAATTTTTTAGTCCTTTTATAACACTTAAAAATTTTTCTTTGGGAGGCGAATTTGGGGGGGGGTGTCCCCGACTACCCCAAATTTAAGGGGGGTGTCAGCAAAATCCGAAATTTTGGGGGAAGGGTATAACCCCCCCCCTGCCCACCTATGACTTACACCATACTCATTTGAAAAATTTAGACACCAAAAAATAGATAGTTGTGTTATATATACAATTTCATCGCCTGATAATTTTGAAGATCAGACACAGGGGCGTAGCCAGGATTTTGGAAAGGGGGGGGTTGTACTTCATACAAATTTTTCGAAAGGGGGGGTTGTAGGCATAGATGAACAGGGGGGGGGGTAGGGTGGGGTCCACCACTCCCTAGCCTCGAAATTTTGGGCCCCCGCGCTAGAAAAAAATCCAGCCCCCCTCCCTCCAAATTTTCAAATTTTTTACCCCTGACCTCCCTCTGGATTTTGAAATCTGACCCTTCTCCCTCCCCTCTCAAGAAAATTTTAAGTACTTTTTTTATACTAAATTTTCTTCCAAAAACGTGATTTTTTAACACAAATTTATGTTTTTATACCCTTTTTATACCTCAATATCACTTTTTATTCAATAAAATATAGTATTATCTTTTAAAAAAACTACTATTAAACCTTTAATGGTATAAAAGTATTTTGCTTTGGAAATTGGACCCCACCTGAGTGACCTGACCCTTTTCTAGGTTTCCAAATCTTGCACCCCTGGTTGACCCCCCTAGAAAGCCAGGGGGGTTCGACCGCCCCCCCCCCTAGATTTTGAAATGTCATTTACCTGGGGTAAACACCCCACTTAGGTTTTTGACCGTGTTCGTCTATCATAGGTGATAGGTTCTCTAGGGGGGGGGTGCACCCCTCTGTCCCCCCCCAAAAAACACCTATGCTGACCCCCTCTAGATTTCAAAATTTTGCACCCCGGGTCGACCTCCCCTAAAAAGCTAGGGGGGTCAGGACCCCCCTCCTAGAATTCAAAATCCGATTTACCCCGGGTAACCACCTCCCCCGAGCTTCCCCGACCGTGCTCACCTATTTCGTCTATCTAGGTTGTACTCCAAATTTTCAAAATACCGTAAAAAAGACATTAAAACGGTAAAAATTTTTGCGCTTTGCGCTAAATGATTCTTTTTGCTGTTATTTGCATTGTTTTTTAAGTTAAACTTGAAAATTTTTAGGTTTAAAAAGGTAAAGTAAAGGCAAGCGCTAAGACAAACCAGGAGGGGCAAAAAATTTCGCCCCCATGGTTGAGTGAGACTCTTTGTCCAACATTAATAACAATGTTGGCAACCTTTACCGCTAGAGTGTTCACTGGATACAGTTCACCTATTCCAAGGCCTTCGTCTAAAGGATTTTTTAAGTCGCCTGATATTGATTGATCTTATTATTTAACGTCGTACATGGGAAGCCAGCATAGGTGTTCCTGCAAGGCCAGTGGTACAAACTCCACACACAATAGATCTGTATGTGTCCACTGGTTTGCTAGATGGAAAACTGCTACGTGTGGCTGACGTACAACAAACTTTTTCTAGCCATGCCAAGCTGGACTCATTTCTATGAGAGAAAAGATCCAGCAACCAGGTTGTACCCATAGGTCCGTTGGGTGCTGCCTGAAAGTCAGCACGGTCCTGGTGGCTCAATGGCATGAGGGGTAGAGTGAAGTTTACCCCCTAGCCTTGAAATTTTTGGCCTGCGTAGAAAAAATCCAGGGCCCCAAATTTTCAAATTTTTTACCCCTGATTATACATGGGCACGGGGGGGGTTAACCCCCCCCCCCAAATTCTGAGAAGGGGAGTTTAACCCCCCACTCAGAAGTGGGGGGGAGAAAAGATTAACCCCCCCCCAATTTTGGAAAAATGAAGAAAAAAATGCCTTTAAAATGACTTCTAACTGCCTTCAAACTTAAGTTTTGAGGTCAATATGAATGTTTTAAGCAATAAAAAGCTCAAAAATGCGATAAAAAGGGCTTTTTGACCTAAAATTAGCATTTTTTACCTATTTTTCCTTTAAAATCGAAAAACGATATGGGTAAAATGCCATAGATGTTTTTGGGGGGGGGACAGAGGGGTGCACCCCCCCCCCTAGAGCCAAAATTTTGGCCCCCCCCCCCTGGAAAAAATCCAGGGGCCCCCCCTCCCCCCCAAGCTCGAGAGCTGTCCGACCAACCCCCCCCCCCCTGGAAGGCTGGACCCCCCTCCCCCCCCCCTCCCTACCAATTTGGAAGTATATTTTTTTATTTACTGTCAAAAACACAGGTTTTTAGTTAAAAACAGTGTTTAAATACACTTTTTAGGCCTAAATAGGCTGTTTTAATACATAAAATTCAAATATTAGACCTAAAAACACTAAAATTATTGAGTTTAAAAAATTTTGCTGAAAAATTGGACCCCCCTGACCCCCCTCCTAAATTTGAAATCTCGTACCCAGGGTCGACCCCCCCTAAAAAGCCAGGGGGGTCCCCCCCCCCCCTGGACCCCCCCCCCCTAAAAAATTTTGGCCGTCCACCCGGGGGCACCCCCCCCCCTAGCGGACCCGACCAAAACATCTATGTAAAATGCACTCCAGAAAAAAAAACGATATGGGTATTTTGCGTTTCTCGGATTTTAACCCCCCCTAATTTGGGGTTTAACCCACCCACTCCGGACCAACTTGCCCATGTATGCCCCTGATCCCCCTTTAGAGTTTAAAATGTGACCCCCCTTTAGAGAAAAATTTAAGTACTTTTTTATACTAAATTTTCTTCAAAAAACGAATTTTAAACACAAATTCATGTTTTTATACCAGAATATTGCTTTTTATTCAATGAAATATAGTATTATCTGATAATAAACTATTATTAAACCTTTAATGGTTTAAAAGTTTTTTTTTTGGACATTGGATCCCACCTGACCTCCCCTCTAGGTTTCAAAATCTTCCACCCCGGGCCAACTCCCCTAGATTTTGAAACTTCATTTACCTGGGGAGGGGAACACAACCCCCGTAGCTTCGTTGACTGTGTTATCTTAATCTATGCCTGCTTCCCTCCCCCTCGTTTCAAAAAAATTGCTTTCTGTGCCCCCCATTTTGGAATAGCCCCCAATAAATCTCCGGGGCGGGGGGGGGGCACTGCACAGGTCTGCATCATACATGAGCATGGGGAGAGGTAGGGTGGGGTCCAAACCCCCTCCCCCCTAGAAAAAAATCTTTAGCCCACTCCCACCTAAATTTTAAAATTTTGACAGCCTACCCCCTCTGGAATTCCAAATTGACCACCTCCTCCCCCTCTTCTTCCGAGCCAAATTTTGGGTATAAATTTATGTCAAAATTTACTGTCACAAATACGGTTTTGTAGTAAAAAACAGTATTTTTATACTCTTTTTATACGTAAAAAGCCAGTTTGTTTATAAAATTCTATATTAGTGCTACAAAACTTAAATGATTTAATTTGACTTTGTTTGGAAACCGGACCCCTTTTAACACCCTCTCTCTGGATTTCAAACTGGTCTACCCATAGGTGAGAAAGGGAGGGACAGGGTGGGGTCTACCCCCTAGCCTTGAAATTTTGGGACCTTCTCCCCCCTAGACGAAAATATAGGGGCCCCCTTCCCCCAAATTTTTGAATTTTTTACTTCTGACCCTCCTCTAAGATTTAAATCTGACCCCCTCCTCCATACATGGGCAAGTTGGTCCGGAGTGGGGGGGGGGTTAAACCCCAAATTAGGGGGGGGGTTAAAATCCGAGAAACGCAAAATACCCATATCGTTTTTTTTCTGGAGTGCATTTTACCCATATCGTTTTTCGATTTTGAAGGAAAAATAGGTTAAAAACACTAATTTTAGGTCAAAAAGCCCTTTTTATTGCACTTTTGAGCTTTTTATTGCTTATAACATTCATTTTGACCTCAAAACTTAAGTTTGGAGGCAGTTAGAAGTCATTTTAAAGAGTTTTTTTGCTTAACTTCGCCAAATTGGGGGGGGTTTAACTTTCCCCGCCCCCCCCTTATGGGTGGGGGGGGGGGGGTTAAACCCCACTTCTCAGAATTTGGGGGGGTTAACCCATACATGGGCAAGTTGGTCCGGAGTGGGGGGGGGTTAAACCCCAAATTAGGGGGGGGGGTTAAAATCCGAGAAACGCAAAATACCCATATCGTTTTTTTTCTGGAGTGCATTTTACCCATATCGTTTTTCGATTTTGAAGGAAAAATAGGTTAAAAACACTAATTTTAGGTCAAAAAGCCTTTTTTATTGCATTTTTGAGCTTTTTATTGCTTAAACCATTCATTTTGACCTCAAAACTTAAGTTTGGAGGCAGTTAGAAGTCATTTTAAAGACATTTTTTTTCTTCATTTTTCCAAAATTGGGGGGGGGTTAACTTTTTCTCCCCCCCCCCCACTTCTGTGTGGGGGGGGGGTTAAACCCCACTTCTCAGAATTTGGGGGGGGGTTAACCCCCCCCCGTGCCCATGTATGCCCTGGACCCCCCTTTTGGAAATTCTGACTACGCCCATTACTGAGAGGTTGGATTAAACTTGCTGCAATGCAACAAAAAACTGCTTGCTGCTGGAAAAATAGGCGAATTAACGGCAAAAAATTGTGACCATCAGCGCTTTCACTTTTTTTGGTAAAATCTAACAAGTTTTTATACCTGATGCACACAAACTTTTGGTATCAACCGACTTACACATTTATTTCGTTTTACTTAATTTAAATGGTTACTAATAACAACCGGTCATAAAAGCAGGAGGTTTTAAAAAGTGGTTCATTGTATTCCTTCCCTCCAAAGCTCAAGAAAACCCTAGCGGACTTTTGGGGCATACTATACTCTGATTTTTTTTCGAGAACCCTATAGACGACTAAAATCTTTTAGTTCTGTGATAGGAGACAAAGGTGACAATTATTAACATAAGTTAGGATTTATAAATAGTGATTACTAATTGTTATTTTAAATGTTGGGTGAGAAACAAAAATGGCTTTGTCAAGATTGGTTGTCACATGTTTTATTTAAGAAAAAAAACGCTCTAACCATAGGTGAGCACGGTCGGGAAAGCTAGGGGGGGTGGTTACCCGGGGTAAATCAAATTTTGAATTCTAGGAAGGGGGTCCCAGGGGGGTCCGGACCCCCCCCTAGCTTTTAATGGGGGGGATCGACCCGGGGTGCGAAATTTTGAAATCTAGAGGGGGGTCAGGTGGGGTCCGGTGTCCAAAGCAAAACAGTTTTAAACCATAATAACCATAAGAATTGTTCTTTTTATAGGATAATACTACATTTTATTGAATAAAAAGCCATATTCATGTATAAAAAGGGTGTAAAAGCATGAATATGTGATGAAAATTCACGTTTTTGGAAGAAAATTTAGTATAAAAAAGGTACCTAAAATTTTCCCGAGGGGGGAGGGGGGGGGTCAGATTTCAAAATCTAGAGGGGGATCAGGGGTAAAAAATTTGGAAATTTGGGGGGAGGGGGGCCCTAGATTTTCGTCTAGGGGGGTCCCAAAATTTCGAGGCTAGGGGGGGTGGACCCCACCCTGCCCCCCTTTCTCACCTATGGCTCTAACCCAAGTGCCATTTTTAATATTTATGTAGTTTTTCTTCTTGTCCCTTCTCTTTTATGGTATTTAAGTATTCCACATAGAAAAAAATGCCGCTGGTTTTGGGTAAAAGATTTTGCACAAATCACGTATTTGGTTCTGATTGGTATTAAAACAATAGTAAATTAGAGAAATTATTAGTAAATATTCATTTTTTACAATAGTTTAACTCAATTTCAAGTAAAAAACATTTACTTTGATTCCACGATCGGGTTGAAACTCCCACTTTAGATTTCGGTCCAAAGCAAGCACGTTGACACCTAAACTTGATTTTGTTATTTTGATTTTAATAAATTTTTCATTGCAACGCAAAGTATTATTATTTTATTATATTAAAAATATTAAAAAAATACAATAAATAATAAAGTAAGTTTTATTGAATTTTAAGATATGATAAAAATTTATTTGAGGAAATTTTACATTCGGCAACGCAGGTACTTTGGATAAAATGAATTGCTTTTTGTTAGGCTAAAATGTTTACCTAAAACGTCGATAAAGAAACACATGATAATATAAAACTTAAATATAAAACGTGAATATAGATCACCTTTTGGAATGTAGATAGAGTCAGTTTTTGAAGCAATATCCCTGAGCGGTCGTTGGATTCCATCAAAAATACTGTCCATAATTCCTGGGCCTAATTCCACACTCAAAGGCTTCCCAGTACGTAGAACAGGATCGCCAATGGTTACGGCGGCTATAAAAAACAGTAAAAATTTTTCAGTAAACATCATTTAAGATGACCCCTTCCAATATACCGAATTTAACCATACTGTTTAACAAGCAAAAATATTTTACAAATTCTAATTCTTGTGACTATAGAAATTCCAAGTACTCTTACTTTTTACTAAATTTTAACCAGTTAAAAGGACAGACCGACAATCGGACACGCCCAATTTAAATATCAAAAAGTCTTAATTTTAAAAACAATCACATTACAACATGGCCTGATTAGTGGAAATTCAAAAATTATTAGCAAGTTTTTTGAATTTATTTTTTTTTGCAGAATCATAAGTACTTTAAAAGATATATTCAAAAATTTAATAAAAATTCTAAAAAAAATTCTGGAAAAACTCAGGGACGTAACCAAAAGGGGCGGGGGGAGGCGGCCGCTTCCGCCCCCCCCCGACATAGTCGCCAGAGAGTAAAATTTGGGGTTTTCAGGGGCTAAAGAATTTTCTAGCACCTCGCTAATTGCTCGGCGCCGAACCATAAAATAATTTTAGTATCACAATTGACCCCCAAAAACCAAATATTTTTTCCGCTTCACTTCGCTCAGCGGTCACTTTCTATAGTATACATACATATATCTCGCTATTTATTTATCTCGCTAATAATGCTAATGTTATTTCAAAGTTGGTACAATATTTTTTATAAGTAATAAGTACAACACAGAAAGCGAAACAAACAATCATATTGGTTGATTTATGTACTTCCCCCTCCTAAATTTTCCAGCCGCCTACAGCATTAGCTCGGATTCTTTTCATATAGGTAGGTATCCTAAAAAACATGGAGTCGAGATGCTGCTCATATGTGCTTTGGTTTACAATGTGAGTGTAGCCAAGTGGTCTGAAAGGTCTCTAAATTTTTTTTGTGAAATCCAGGCTCTGCCAATGTGTGCTAATTTAATTTTTAATTAAGAAAACATATTTTTACCGCTAAAAACATTAGATAATACGTTATCAGGCCAAAAACAGTGTCTTATACAGCTTTATATACGTTTATCCCTGCTTTTTTAACGTTTTTAAAAATTAAGGGGGAGGGGCTCCGCCCCCCCCCCAAAAAAAAAATTTGAGGGGCCGGGCGGAGCCCACCCCCCACCGAAAATTTTTTTTGTACTACAATCTGCCTCCCAAATGAAACCCTGGGAACGTCCCTGGAAAAACTTATCAGTTCGTATTATTCTTTAGAATTTTTTACATCTAGTTTAGCAATTAAAAATATTTTACCAGAAATCAGTTCTTTAACGCGTGAACCCCCTCCCCATGCTTAAAAAATGGAGATCCACCATCCACACCTCAACTTAATCCCTTCAAGCGATATTTAAGTGAAATATACAGCTAGTTTTTAACACTGTACGATTAATACTTACTTAACTAGGCAGTTTACGAAAAAGCTGTTCTTTCATTTTTTTAAAAAAAGAAGACTTTCGATTCTGAGCAATGTTTGATCAATTTAATTTAAAAAACCTAACTTAAAAAAACGCTCTAGTTTTCTATTGTCAGACCTGTGCACAGTCTGGAAATTCCCTCATGGTTTATTGAAGGATTTGCCCTCCCCCCCCCCTTCGCCCAAAAATGAAAAAGTACCCAAAAATTATGGCACCATTTTTGACCTATTATGATGACCATAGGGGAGAACGGTCTGGGAAGCTAGCGGGGTGGTTACCCGGGAGAGAGAGAGGAGGGGTCAGGGGTAAAAAATTCGGAAATTTGGGGGGAGGGGGGCCCCTGGATTTTCGTCTAGGGGAGGGGTCCCAAAATATCGAGGCCAGGAGCGTGGACCCCAACCTGCCCCCCCCCCCTTTCTCACCTATGATTATGACGCCATCATCGCAAAATTTTTGCAGCTTTTGTCCCTTTTTCCCTTTTTTTCTTTTCTCTTCTTTTTTTTTATTTTTTTTCTTTCCCCCCGCTTGCCCCCCCCCGTTTCATTGCCAACCCCCGTGCTCCCTCCATTTTGAAATTGCCCCCCTAATAAAACCCTCCGGGGGGAGTGCACAGGTCTGTATTACCGTCGATCGTCGTTTTTTTATTAACTAAATAATGTTGTTGTGATAGATCTACTTGTTTATGGGAATAAAAATTTTTTAAATGCCTTTTTGAGTATAATTTAAAAATAAAATCATAAGCTTCGTTTTCCATCTTTATTTTTTCACGTTTACTTTTTTAAAGCGTGTCGTTTACTTTGCATTTTTTAAGTATATACAAAAATAATGTTTTTAACAAAATAGTATGCAGACCTGTGCACGGTTTGGAAATACCCCCTCCCGCTAAAAAACGAAAAAGTACCCTAAAATTATGAGCCATTTTTGACCTATGATGACGCCAGCATCGCTAATTTTTTGCAGTTTTTAGCTTCTTTCAATGTATTTTAAGCCATTTTAGACCTATTTTTACCTTATTTTCGCTTTTTTTTTTTTCCCTTTTTCCTTCTTTTTTTCTTCTTTTTTTCTCTTTTTTTCCCTGCTTGCCCCCCCCCGTTTCAAAAAAAGTTGCCTCTCGTTTTGAAATTGCCCCCCCCCAATAAAATCCCCGAGGGGCAGTCGCCAGTCTGAGTATGAGTAAAAGGTAAATATAGATGTTGCTGCATATTGTATTTTAAAACTAAACTAAAAGCTTAAAAATTTTAAGTCATAATACGATTGCAAAATACTTTTTTTATTTACCCTTTTAGAGTAGGTGAAAACTAGTTTTTACAGCATGAATTACTTTTTTCTTTTGGTATATAAGTGCAAACATCATTATTACACTATGCAAAGATTTTTGTACACTGTGTAAAGCGTTATCTGCGTACCTCTAATAACAGATTTTGGTTACCAAGTTAAAACCGAAAGATTTTTTTCTAAATAAATATAGTATAATAAACAATAAATTGAACTTTAAAAAATTAAACATCATCGTTTCTATAACACTTTTTTACAACAAAATTAATAAATCAATATTATTTTGGTTTCGAAAAACCTCTATAAAAATCTAAATTTCATAATCACTGAATAAGAATTCAGTGGTTATTCTGACCCTGTTCGAAATTTCCAAGAACATAACATGGCCGTTCGTAACTAGACGGGGAAACGAGTAGAACGCCACCGTTTGTTTTAATTAAGCAAAGGATATGATACAATTTATTTGCACAAGCAATGGTTATTTTGCAGTGTCTCTCCCCTCCCTTTTTGAGGATTTCTAGTTTCCTGTCTATGTTGAGTATTTTTTTAAGAAGAGTTTTGCAACTGTTAACTTTTTGTTAAAGAACTTTTTAGTCCACAAACGGAATTTCTCAAAATGTTCCTTGAAAAATAATTCTATTTGGTACTTTTTATTGAATAATAAGATTTTGAAATAACACAAAAATAATGAAAATGATAAAACCTTTCTTATCCGCCTTCCCAAAATTTCAATTATAGCCGACACCATTCCCCCCTCCAGCTCCCACCCTAAAATTTGGGGTATTCCGGACGGACACCCCTCCTAAAATTTGGGGGTCCCACAGTGGCGTGCCCAAGGGGGCGGGGCGGGGGGGCGGCCGCCCCCCCCCCCGAGAATCCGGCGAAGCCGGATTTTCATAAGGGGGGACCCTTACGTTTTTTGAATTTTGGGAGAGAAAAACTTTTTTCCTTAAA
>JASAMX010006228.1:0-15475 GCA_030248175.1 Microlaimidae sp. YZB2_3
TTGAATTTTTAAGACTATTTCTAACGTTTTGAATAAGTTTTGAAAAAAATAATTTACAAAGAAATTGACAAAATAATCCATTGCATCACTCTTTAATTATTTATGAATTTAGTGGGGAAAAAAATAGGGCGGAGCTCGGGACCGGAGGTTGCTCCGGATCTCTTAAAAGCGGAGCTCCGCTCCGGAGCTCGGAGCTCCGGGGCACATCACTAATTATAGGTAGGTACTACCAAACCTATAATCATTATGTACGAAGCGAAAGAGGGGAAGGGCGGTTTACGTCCCTGGTTACGTCCTTAGGTAAGAAAGGGAGGGGGCAGGGTGGGGACCACCATAGGTGAGAAAGGGGGGGGGGGGCAGGGTGGGGTCCAGCCCCTGAGGACAAAAATCTAGGGGGCCCCCTCCTCCCCCCAAATTGCCGAATATTTTTACACTGACCCCCCTATATATATTGAAATCTGACCCTCCCCCCCTCCCATCTCGGGAAAATTTTAATTACCTTTTTCATACTAAATTTTCTTCCAAAAACGTGAATTTTCATCACATATTCATGCTTTTACACCCTTTTTATACATGAATATGGCTTTTTATTCAATAAAATGTAGTATTATCCTATAAAAAGAACAATTATTAAAGTTATTATGGTTTAAAACTGTTTTGCTTTGGACACCGGACCCCACCTGACCCCCTTCTAGATTTCAAAATTTCGCACCCTGGGTTGACCGCCCCTAAAAACCTAAGGGGGTCCGGACCCCCCTGGAACCCCCCTCCTAGAATTCAAAATTCGATTTACCCCGGGTAACCACCCCCCCTAGCTTCCCCGACCGTGCTCACCTATGGGGGGCAGGGTGGGGTCCACCCCCCCTAGCCTCGAAATTTGGGGATCCCCCTAGACAAAAATCTAGGGTACCCCCCTCCCCCAAATTTCCGAATTTTTTACCGCTGACCCCCCTCTAGAATTTGAAATCTAACCCCCCCCCCATAGGGAAATTTTTCGGTACTTTTTTTATACTAAATTTTCTTCCAAAAACGTGAATTTTCATCACATGCTTTTACACCCTTTTTATACCAGAATATCGCTGTTTATTCAATAAAATGTAGTATATCCTATAAAAAGAACAATTATTAAAGTTATTATGGTTTAAAACTGTTTTGCTTTGGACACCGGACCCCACCTGACCCCCCTCTAGATTTCAAAACTTCGCACCCCGGGTCGACCCCCCCTAAAAAGCTAAGGGGGTTCGCACCCCCCTAGGACCCCCCTCCTAGAATTCAAAATTTAATTTACCCCGGGTAACCACCCCCCCTAGCTTCCCCGACCGTGCTCACCTATGGGGACCACCCCTCCTAGCCTCGAAATTTTGGGATCCCCCTAGACGAAAATCTAGTAGGGCCCCCCTCCCCCCAAATTTCCGAATTTTTTACCCCT
The DNA here is from genome assembly GCA_030248175.1 of Microlaimidae sp. YZB2_3. Lineage (NCBI taxonomy): Eukaryota > Metazoa > Nematoda > Chromadorea > Desmodorida > Microlaimidae > Microlaimidae sp. YZB2_3. The sequence continues at coordinate 1,430 of JASAMX010006228.1, forward strand.
GACTCCCCTCTAGAATTTGAAATCTGACCCCCCCTCCCCCCTCGAGATTTTTTAGGTACTTTTTATACTAAATTTACTTCCAAAAACGTGAATTTTCATCAGATATTCCTGCTTTTACACCCTTTTTATACCAGAATATTGCTTTTTATTCAATAAAAATGTAGTATTATCCTATAAAAAGAACAAATATTAAAGTTATTATGGTTTAAAACTGTTTTGCCTTGGACACCGGACCCCACCTGACCCCCCTCTAGACTTCAAAATTTTGCACCGTCGACCCCCCTAGAAAGCTAGGGTGGGTGTGGACCCCCTGGAACAGCGGCGTGCCAGGATTTATTTGGGGGGGGTCTGGGGGGGCAAAGATACTGAGGGGGTCGGGGGTAGCCCTCGGGGGGGTCTGGGGGGGAGAGCCCCCCAGCGGGGTCAGGGGCAGGGCCCCTTGTCGGGGGGTCGGGGGACGCCCCCGGGGGAGAAATTTTGTTTAGGCGCTAATATATATTTTATTCATGTCTTTTCTTTTGGTTTTTTTTATACCTATACATTAACAGTGTAACAAAAAAAAGGAAACAAAGCAACCAACGAACAAAGAAAAAAAAAAGAAACAAAACACCCGCGAGCGGAAAAAACAAACTTCGAGGATCAGAATCTGCATCCTATAAAAAAAAAATTTTTCTCTCCCAAATTTAAAAAGGGAAGCCCCCTTACGAAAAAAAATTCCGGCTTCGCCGGATTTCGGGGGGGCGGCCGCCCCCCCGCCCCCCCCCCCCCCCGGGCCGCCCTACCTGGGACCCCTCCTATAAACCGGGTAACCACCACCCCCTAGCTTTCCCGACCGTTCTCACCTATGGTTTCCCTGCTTAAGTAAGGGCTGTCAAGAAAACCAATCTTCTCCTTTCTGTTATGGAAAAATTATTTAATTTACACTAATAGTGGCATTGACTGAGTTAAAAACATTTAATTTATTAATCGAAAAAACAATAAAACTAATACCTTATTTTTTATAGAGAGTGTATATTTCGTGTATGCGAAGCAGCTCACTATATATCTGCCCCTAAAAAGCGCCATGTAAGTTTTTTTAATTTTTCTTGTCCAGCATAGAATAGACTCAAAAACGCATTAATAATGTATTTTGTTTGTATAAATTTTTGCACGATTGAGCTGAGCTTAAAATATAACTGTTTAAGTCCGTCACTGTTGTGCAAGTAAAAAAAATAGATTTTAAGCATTTTTCTTCTTTATTTAGAACTCCAAGAATGAACCTGGAAAGGTTGTTTTAGAAACTTTTTAAAACACTGCTAACCCAACTATATTCAAAAACAATATCATGATTGTTCTTTGACACGCCCGCAAAAGTAAGTTTAAAGCTGCTGCTTGCTTCAGATTTTTTGAGCAGATTTTTTGAGGTTTGAAGCAGATTTTTGAGCATGCAAGCAAATCTATCTTAAATGTACAACTATGTACGAAGCATGGAGATGAGTACTTGCCAGAGGAAAGATACTTTCGACTAAGACCAAAAATAGCTAAATTTTACTTCTGTGATCCATCTAACCCAACCGTTCTTGACGTTTTACGCGAGACTTGTAATACTTTTTCAGACCTGTACACGGTCTGGAAATGCCCCCTGCTTTATTGGAGGATTTGCCCCCCCCCGTTTTATTGCCCCCCCCTCCCGCCAAAAATGAAAAAGTATCAAAAAATATGACGCCATTTTTCACCTATGATGACGCCATCATCATCGTAAATTTTTCGCAGTTTTTAGCCTATTTCAATGTATTTTTAGCCATTTTAGACCTATTTTTATCTTATTTTCGCTTTTTTTGACCCTTTTTCCCTTTTCCATTTTTTTTCGCTTTTTTTCTTCTTTTTTTCTTACTTTGCTTGCCCCCCGTTTCAAAAAAGTTGCCCCCCCCCGTTTTGGAATTGACACCCCCTAATAAAACCCGGGGGGGCAGAGTACAGGTCTGCTTTTTTTACAACAATAATAATACTAGAATATTATTATAATGCAAAAAGTATTATATTATCAGACCTGTGCACGGTCTGGAAATGCCCCCGCTTTATTAGAGGATTTGCTCCCCCCCCCCCCCCTTTCCTGTTTTATTTCCCCCCCTGTCAAAAAATGAAAAAGTACCCTAAAATTATGACGCCATTTTAGACCTATGATGACGCCATCATCGCGAATTTTTTGCAGTTTTTAGTCTATTTTAATGTATTTTAAGCCATTAGACCTATTTTTACCTCATTTTCGCTTTTTTTTGCTCCCTTTTTTTCTCTATTTTTCTTCTTTTTTTCTTCTTTTTTTCTCTTTTTTTTCTCCCTTGCTTGCCTCTCCGTTTTATTGCCCCCGTTTCAAAAAAGTTGCCCCCGTGCCCCCTCCCCCGTTTTGGAAATGCCCCCCAATAAAACTTCCGGGGGAGGGGGGCAACGCACAGGTCTGTATTATAATACTTTTCATACGGCTGCCGTATGCTCGTGCGTGCATATTATTATGCCTTTTTCTGTGTTCCAGGTGGATAAGCGCATAAAACATTTGCAGCTTTCCCAGCCGGACCTAAAACGGGCTGGGGAGAATGTGAACTTGGTGGTGAAAACAATTTCGCTGAAAGTCCAGTCCACGGACTACCATGACGTCCTCTTCGAACATGCCTTGCCCAACGTTTCTTTCGCATCCGGGGGAGAAGATGTGAGTTTTTATGTTTTTTTTGCAGATTTAGGTTCTTATGGTTCAAAGGGGTTTCTGTGGGATATCAGGCTGCAAAGTACGTTACATTAACTTCTCCATTATTTTTTAAAAAAATAGGCACCGGTTATTGAGGCAGTAAAATATTTAGAAGGGCTCTGCTGAGATTTAAGGTTGGTATATACTTAAGTCAAAACCTCCTTTGGACGAAGTATGAATGCTACTTAAAAATATTGTCCTTTGGACAGTTTAAAGGAAAATATTTGACCTTTTGACAAACTCCAAAGAACGTTTTGGCGCTGTGTTTGTCCTTTTTACTTTGTCCAAAGAATGTTTCGGCTTAAATATGAATAAGCCTTTACAAAAAAAACATCATCACCATAAATAAACCATCACCAATATGTAAAGTATGTATTTTTTAAGGAATTGCTAGAAGAAGCAACACGTATAAGTGTTTCAAAACGTATAAAAAATAACATTTCTGAACAATAACGCTTTTGGAAAAAAATCGTCTTATTAAAAAAATACCTATGCCATAGGTAGGTAAGAGGGTTATACCCCAGAAAATCCCGATTACCCGGGTACCCCGGACACCCCCCTAAAATTGGGAGGTCCCAGTACTAAAAATGAATATATTTGGGGTTACCCCAAAAAATTTTTTTGAGACACCCCACACCCCCTTCCAAAATTTAGGGGGTCGGGTATACACCCTTACCAAAAAAATCCGGGAATCTGCCCACCTATGCAAATGCCTAATCCTCCGAAATCCCAAAAAACATATTTAATTTTTTATCTTGTTTTGTCTTTTCTTTTAGAAACTTAAGAGCTTTTTGTTTGTGTTATGTGGGAAAAGACAGATTTATATATTTAAAACATTTCTTTTGTTGTTTTGTAATTCTTTGTAGTTTTGTTTTGTTTCAGGAAACTGGAAACCTCGGAAACGTTCGTGTGTTAATTCGGGGGGGGGGGCGAAACAAATTTCTAATTTGTTTTTTAAATTTTTGAGATATTTGTCTTGTTTTAGGGAACTTCCCGCAGTTTTCTATTGTCTACAAATAAAAAATTTGTTGTTTTTTTTAATTCTTTTGTTTAGCTTGTTTTTTTGTGTTTCAGGAAACTTCTGAATTCGTGTGCTACGTGGGTAAAGACGAGCGACTCGGGCGTCGCTGCCTGGTTTTCGAGTGCGGGAGCCAGCTGGCGCTTCGGGTCCTGGAAGCGATCGGTCGGGCGTTCAACGAGCGATTGGACCAGTTCCAAGCCCGGCCCGACCCGGCCAGACGACCGCTCACCCACGACAGCCACCTCCCGCCGCAGTTGAGGCAGCCGCAGCAGTTGCAGCAGCCCCGGGCGGACGGGCGCGGGGTCACCACGACGTTTCCGGCGGTCGCGGCCACCTCCCCCCAAGCCCTCATGAGTTTCGACGAGCCGCTGGGGCCGACGCCTGGTAGGTTATTTGTCGTCGGGGAAGATTTTCAGATTGCGTTTCGGCGACACGCGGGTAGGGCCGTTTATAACCCATAAAAATCTCAAAACTATTCCAATATTTCATAAAATGGGGGGGGAATTTTGCCAGAAACATACTCTTTGTATTCCACTCACTAGTGAAAACTAGAAAATTGAGAAAAAAAGAATTTACGCGCGGACTGGCGGCGTGGGTCCACGCGCACGTCTGCATGTAAACTCGGGCGTGGGGCCACGAGGTTACCGGTGGCGGCGGTCACTTTCCCCGGGCACTAATGAGTTTGAACGAGCCACCAGGGCCGACATCGGTAGGTGATTTTAGGTCACGGCACATGGGTGGGCAGCCTCTTGGATTTTTTTAGGGGGGAGGGGAAAGTATACTCGACTTCTCAAATTTAAGGGCAGGGTAGGTGTCGAAAAAAAGTTTTTTGAGCATACCCCAAAAATACTCCATTTTTAGCGTTTTTAGTATTGGGACCACAAATTTTAGAGGGCATAGGTGGGCAGCTTTTGCGTTAGGGGGGTATATCCTCCATAGGTGAGAAAGGGGGGGCAGGGTGGGGTCCACCCCTCTAGCCTCAAAATTTTGGGACACTCCCCCAGGGGGGGCTCCCCCCAAATTTCCGAATTTTTTACCCCTGACATCCCTCTAGAATTTGAAATCTGACATCCCCCTCCCCTCTTGGGAAAATTTTAGGTACTTTTTTGTACTAAATTTTCTTCCAAAAACGTAATTTTTTAACACAAATTCATGTTTTTACACCTTTTTTACACCAGAATATCGTTTTTTTATTAAATAAAATGTAGTATTATCCTATAAAAAGAACAATTATTAAAGTTATTATGGTTTAAAACTGTTTTGCTTTGGACACCGTACCCCACCTGACCCCCCTCTAGATTTCAAAATTTTGCACCCCGGGTCGACTCCCCTAAAACACTAGGGGAGATCCGGACCTCCCTGGGACCCCCTCCTAGAATTCAAAATTCAATTTACCCCGGGTAACCACCCCCTAGCTACCCGGACCGTTCTCACCTATGATCCTACCCCCAAAATTGAGGCGGAGGATGTCCTAAAAAAATTTTTTGAGTTAGGGTAACTGACTTAATTTCGGCCACGCCTTAATTTCGGCCACCAATTTAGGGTGTTAGAAAATTGGCTTATTTTTAAAACACAAAAGAACTAGCACAAAAGTAACTGGATTAATGTTGAATAAAGTGTTTTTGCAAAAGTTTTTTATTTTTATTATTCTACATTATCAACATTTTCATACAAAAAGTGAATTTTTTATGTTTTTCTTAATTTTTGCTTTGTGTTTAAACTGCATCATATTTAGAACGAAGCAATATATAACCTTAAAATATCTTCTATTTAAGGCTCAAAGTTGTTAATTTTCATGTTTTGATATTTTCTTCAAAATTACTTTGCAATGCGTTTAACTAACTGCGCATTTTTAGATTCCGTTAATTTCGGCCACCTTAAAATTTAGGTGAAAGAACCTGCCGTTTTTTGCTGTTTTTAAATATCATTGTACTACCGTATTTATAAAGAATTTTTTTTTGCTCGTTTGACTTTGTTTTGATGTTTTTTAAGCCAAAAATAAAAATTGAACAAAAAATACAAGTTATTAAAACTTGTTTTTTAAAGTTTTTGACATAATTATTTAAAGTCTTGCTAATAACTATTAAAAGTTCGCAAACGGGAAAAATTAAGTTATATGTACCAAGAACAATACCTAAGGGTAAATTTGCAACCTTTAGAAATTTTTATTGTTCGTTTAAGCAAATAGTTATGGACAGTTTTTTGTAGGTGGCCGAAATAAATGGCACGCGCCTTAACTTCGGCCACTTTAAAAAAAAGTTTAAACCTTCACTGATTTTTAAGTGTAACAGAAATATTCAAAGTTTGCACTGGAATAACAAATATAGCTATTGTTTGATTTTTAGGCCAAATTTCGGCTTGATTGAAAATGCCAGAAAAAACTTATTCAAAAAAATAAAAAAAGGTGGCCGAAATTAAGTCAGTTACCCTACACCTCAGAATAATTTTTTTTTCGTTTTTAATACACTAGACTCTTAAATTTTAGAAAGGGTGTCAGTAGTTTTGAGATTTTTTGGGGGTTTACCCCCATGCCCCATCCTCTCCTCTACCTGTTTACTTATGTTGGTGGGGCAGATAATTTTTTGCGATCTGGTGAGGTGACTTGGGGTAGGAGGTATTTATACCATTTAAAAAGCTTCAAATTACCATTCTTTCTCCCAGGCCCACTGTCTGACGGGTAGAAAGTTCATTAATTTTAAAAATAAATAAGTTTACCTATTAAAAGCATTAAGATTAAAGGATTTATTATTATTTCACAAATAAACTGAATTCAAAATTCATTTAAATTCGTTTCAATTAAGCTCGTGACAATAAATAATTTTATAGAGATTGAGATTAAGATTTGAGATTGAGATTAAGATTTGTTAGGAAAATGATGGCGCGTACTGAAAAATGTGTTTTAAAAATTAAAGAAACTATAAAATTATAGAACCAGTACGTGCTTTTTTTGTGCAGACTAATATTTTACTTTTTTAAATCACTTAAGTGAATTGACAAAAAAATATTCATACAGGAAGTTTCAGTGGCAGATACAACACGAAACTTAAACCATTTCAATTATAAGTTTTTTTGCTTTTTGCTTTGTGTTTTTCTCGGTGAAAGCTTTTACTTTATCTTTACGCATGGCCTGTCTTTTTACTGCTTTATTTCTAGGCACCGCTCATGAATATGTTAATGACGTCATAATTTCAGAGCATCATGACACGTTTAAATTTAGTAAGTACTTCGTATGTTATTTCCCGCGTTTATTTGGTTATTAATTTTTGCTGTTTGTATTTTAAATGCAGCTGCAAAACACTTATAGTTTTATTCATATGCGCAAGCTGTCGCAGAAAAAGAACGAGAGGATAAGGGTAAACACCGGATCCAGGAAAAAGGGTTTTTAGCTCAGAAACATAATAATAATTATTAGCTTTTAGCTAATAAGTTAGGTTTTTAGCTCATTTTAACCATAATGGTTAAAATGCGTTTCAATAATACAATAATTATTATTAAAAAAATACAATAATGATTAATGTATTTTTTGCGAAGTGTGTTATTTACCTTGTTTTGTATTAATTAAAAGCAAAAACAAACGAAAACTTTAATTTTAGTTGAGAAGGTTATTTTTATTGTTAAAAGATCATAATTTAGGTCTTAAAATGTTAAGTTAGAGGGTAATCACAGTAAGTATAACGCTTTTTCTAAATGTGGGGAAACCTCTTTTTTTCTTCAATTCAGAGTGAAGGAGCGGGGGTTTAAACTTTCTCAAAATCAAAAGAGGGATCATTGTCCAATAGTTCACAGTTACCACAGGTCCCAAGTCTAATCACTACGAATAATTTTTTTAGTTCACAGTTACCACAGGTCCCAAGTCTAAACACTACGAATAATTTTTCTAGAATAATAGAAACATAGCTATAAATAGCTTTTTAGTGGTGGTATTTCGTAGAATTCGAAATTTCTACACACCTTCGTGAAATAAAAGTTTTTTTTCTTCGAAAATAGTTTTAAATTATAAATTTTTTAATTCTAAAACGAATTTAGAAATAATAATGACCAATAGAGAGTCAATGGAGCTAAAGAAATTAGGAACCGAGCAATGTGATGGTTGTTTTTCATAGCCCGGATAAAGCTAAACCAAACTTCTGCCTAAACCCAATAAACATAAAATAATGTTTTCAGACCTGTGAACGGTCTGAAAATGCCCCCCCCGTTTTATTGGAGGATTTGCCACACCCCCCGTTTTATTGCCCCCCCCCCCCCCCGCCAAAAAATGAAAAAGTACCCTAAAAATATGACGCCATTTTTGACCTATGATGACGCCATCATCGCGAATTTTTTGCAGTTTTTAGCCTATTTCAATGTATTTTAAGCCATTTTAGACCTATTTTTTACCTTATTTCCGCTTTTTTTGTCCCTTTTTTCCCTTTTCCCTTCTTTTTTTCTCTTTTTTTCTCCTTTTTTTCTCTTTTTTTTTCTTTCCCCCTGCTTGCCCCCCCCCCGTTTTATTGCCCCCCCCCGTTTCAAAAAAGTTACCCCCCGTGCCCCCCCCCCCCGTTTTGGACTTGCCCCCCCCCCCCCCCCCCCGTTTTAACCCCGGGGGGGGGGCAGTGCACAGGTCTGATATTTTACTTCAGTCTAGCAGAAGGGTTGCGGTATAGGGAGGATCCACCCCACCCTCTCTGGCCTCAGAATTTCAGACCCTTTCCACTTTCCGCAAAAAAAAATCCATGGGGCTTCATCTCCTCGCTTTTTTTTTATTTAACACCCACCGTCCACTGGAGTTCTCAAAATAGACGTTCCCAGCCAAGTTTCACTATAAATTTTGGTTAAAATTTAAAAAAAAAGATTTTGTAGTAAAATAAAAACAAAGTATTTTTGTACACTTTTTAATGTTCTTATAACTAGATGTCCAATTTAAATTCATGATTTAAAACAACTTTGTTTAAAAATTGGAACTCCCACCCCACCCCCTTGATTTCAAAGTGCTTTACCTCGGGTTTGCCTAGCTCCCTTTAAAAGCTAGGTGGTACAGACTATAGATGAACAAGGGGGGGGGGTTAGAGTGGGGTCCACCCCTCCCTAGCCTCGAAATTTCGGGGCCCCCCTAGAAAAAAATCCAGTCCCCCTCTAGGTTTCAAAATCTTCCACCTCGGGTCAACCCCCCTAGAAAACTAGCTTACCTAGTTTACCCGAGGTAAATACCCCCTCTAGCTTCGGTGACCGTGTTTATCTATGGTACAGTACAGTCCCCCGCCCTGTACCCAGTGGCGTGCCCAGGATTTCATTTCGGGGGCGGTCTGGGACTTTCATTTCATTCTGGGGGCGGTTCTAACCCTGAAGGAAAAAGTCTAAAACGTTAATAAAAGGATAATACGTTAATAAAATGATAGTGTTTATAGTAGTTTTATTAAACATGTATGCCTTAACTACTGAACGGGGTAATCGATTTGAAATCAAAAACTAAGATAAATTGTTAGTTTAAACTACTTTTTGATTTTTGGTAAGCTACTTTTTGGAAATTTTGGTTTTTTGACTATTAGTATGCTTTTGGAAGGCATTAGAAAAGTTTCTGTATTAATATTTAAGAAAAAAGTTTTCTCTTCCAAAATTTAAAAACCGTAAAAGTCCCCCTTGCGAAAATATCCGGCTTCGCCAGATTTCGGGAGGGGGGCCGCCCCTCTTGGGCACATGACTGCCTGTACACCCTGTAGTTTTGAAAGAGCCATAAACTTGGGTTAACCACCCTCTTAGCTTCTCGATCCATGCTCATCTCATCTACAGATCTGTGCACTATCCCCCCCGGGGTTTTATTGGGGGGGCTTGGGGCTGGGGGGGTAACTTTTTTGTAACGGGGGGGGCAAGCAGAGGAGAAAGAAAAAAGGGAAAAAAGAGACAAAAAAGCGAAAATAAGGTAAAAATAGCTTTAAAATGGCTTAAAATAGATTGAAATAGGCTAAAAACTGCAAAAAATTTGCAATGATGGCGTCATTATAGGTCAAAAATGGCGTTATAATTTTAGGATACTTTTTCATTTTTTGGTGGGGGGGGCAATAAAACGGGGGGATGCAAATTCTCCAATAAAGTAAAGGATGGGGGGCAGTTCCAGACCGTCACAGGTCTGTGATCTATATCTGATATTCGTGTAAAACTGCTAACCCCGAATTGTATATACCCCTCTGCCCTCTGGTCATTCTCGTCTCATCCCTAAAATCGAAGTGGTTTATAGGTCCGACAACTCTGACCCCTCCTGTGATGAATCATTCGAGTCTCCTTTCTAAAGAGACCTGGTACCACGGTGCCATCAGCCGAAACCAAGCGGAGCAGCTCCTGCGCCACGACGGTGACTTCTTGGTGCGCCAGAGTGCCAACGAAATCGGCCAGTACGTACTCACCGGGATGCAAGACCAAAGACCGAAGCATCTACTCCTAATAGACGAGGAGGGCAAGGTACGAAACAAAATTATATTACTACCCATAATCAGACCTGTTCACGGTCTGGAAATGCCCCCCTTCTCCGCTTTATTGGAGGATTCCCACCCCCCCCCGCGCCAAAAAATAAAAAAGTACCCTAAAATTATGACGCCATTTTCGACCTATGATGACGCCATTATCGCGATTTTTTTGAGTTTTTAGCCTATTTCAATGTATCAAAGGTGATATACGGTTTGATTCGCCAGTGTAGGAGGACCCCAGGCAAATAGCTCTTCGAGTTTTAAGGAGGTTTTCTCGTGCTCTTTGATATTTAGAGAAAGGGGAGTCAAGCTTCTGTATGGGAACCCCCAAATTTTAAGGGGACTACCGGCAGTAATTGAACCCCCTTCCTGCCCACCTATGCTCTAGGTGGCAAAATTGAGCTCGCCGGGATGCAAGATTCTTAATGCATTTACTCCTAATAGACAAGGAGGGGAAGGTCGAGATTATAGTACCCATGGTGATAATGATGAAAGTGCCAAGTACTTAAAGGCATACATGGGCACGGGGGGGAGGGTTGGGGGGTTAACCCCCCCCCCAAATTCTGAGTAGGGGGTTTAACCCCCCACACTCAGAAATGGGAGGGGGGAGAAAAGGTTAATCCCCCAATTTTGGAAAAATGAGGAAAAAATATGTCTTTAAAATGACTTCTAACTGCCTCCAAACTTAAGTTTTGAGGTCAAAATGAATGTTTTACGCGATAAAAAGCTCAAAAATGCAATAAAAAGGGCTTTTTGATCTAAAATTAGCGTTTTTTATTTATTTTTCTTTTAAAATCGAAAAACGATATGGGTAAAATGCACTCCAGAAAAAAAACGATATGGGTATTTTGCGTTTCTCGGATTTCTTTAACCCCCTCCCTAATTTGGGGTTTAACCCCCCCCCACTCCGGAACAACTTGCCCATGATGTATGCTTAAAGGCGATTACGGTTTGATTCGCTAAGGTAGAGGAGCCCGGATAAATAGTTCTTAGAATTTTAGGGGGGGGGGGTTTCCGCATGCTCTTCAATTTTTAAGGGAAGGGTCAAACCCCTAGTTGGCAAAATTGTATTTGTTGGAATGCAAGATCAAGATCAAATCATGTACTGCTTATAGACGAGGAGGGGAAGGTAGGAAATAATTTTATGATTATTGTATGTCCCTTCCTATAAAAAATATACCGGACGTTAGTTTTGGACGTACTTGAAATCAAACCCATGTGGTCCTCGAAATCCATCGTTTTATGTCTCTGACTTTTTAGCAAAAAAAAGTATTTTTGATTATGTACCGGGATGCAATACCAAAACATCTATTCCTAATAGACGAGGAGGGGAAGGTAAGAAGATAATTTTGTAATGTAATGTACTAGTGAGTGATGTTCCCCATAACTCCGAGCTCCGGAGCCGAGCTCCGCTCTATTTTTATTCTAATTTTATGAATTATTAAAAAGTAATGATGTAGATTATTTTGTCAAAATGCTTGCGTCCGTATCCAGCTTTATTCTCAAATAACTTGTTTTTAACGAGGATCCGTTAGTTCGAAAGTATCTTCCACTTTTTTCCTTATCCAATAATACTGATATTAAATCATAAGTGAGCAGCCAGTATAGTTTTGCAATGCTATTTGGACTTTAAGTATTCGGGTTTGTTTATAGTATTATGAAAGTTTGTTGTTTTTTTTTAGGTCCGAACGAGGGATCGTCAATTCGAAAGTATTCCTCATCTGATTCAATATCACCGAGACAACAACCTGCCCATCACATCGGCGGAAAGCGCCCTTCTGCTCCGATTCCCAATAATGAAAACTCACGGGCATCCCCGGTGAAAAAACAGGCGAACAAACAGATAGACGAACAACGGAGTGAGAGATTGGAAGAAATTCCTCGAAACATTTTGTATCGGTCCGTCGGTTAATGATTATTGCCAGTTAAAGATTAATTCCGTTACACCGAATTTTGAAATTTTTGAACGACCATTTTGAAAATACGGAAAAAAAATATTAAAATTATAGTAGGGTATCTGACTTAATTTCGGCCACCAATTTAGGGTGATAAAAATTGGCTTATTTTTAAGACACGAAAGAACTAGCACAAAAAGAACTGGATTAATGTTGAATAAAGTGTTTTTGCAAAAGTTTTTTATTTTTGTTATTCTGCATTATCAACATTTTCATACAAAAAGTGAATTGTTTGTGATTTTCCTAATTTTTGTTTTGTGTTTAAACAGCGTCAAATTTAGAACAAAGCACCATATAACCCTAAAATATCTTCTATTTAAGGCTCAAAGTTGTTAATATTCATATTTTTATATTTTCTTCAAGATCACTTTGCAACCGTAGATGAACACGGTCAAAAAGCTAGGGGGTGTTTACCCCTGGTAAATGACATTTCAAAATCTAGAAGGGGGGTCGAACCCCGCCTCCTTTGCTTTCTAGGGGGGGTCGACCCGGGGTGGAAGATTTTAAAACCTAGAGGGGTGTCAGGTGGGGTCCGATTTCCAAAACAAAATACTTTTAAACCATTAAATATTTAATAATAGTTTTTTTATAAGATAATAATACATTTTATTGAATAAAAAGCGATATTTAGGTATGAAAAAAGGTGTAAAATAATGAATTTGTGTTAAAAATTCACTTTTTTGCAAGCAAATTTAGTATAAAAAAGTACTTAAAAATTTTTTTGAGAGGGGAGGGGGAGGGGGGGGAAAAAAGAAGGAAAAAAAAAGAGGGGGAGGAGCATAGGTGATTTTGGTCGGGTCCGCTAGGGGGGTCCACCCCCGGGTGGAAGGCCAAAATTTTTTAGGGGGGGTTCAGGGGGGTACGGACGCCCCTGGCTTTTTAGGGGGGGGGGGGTCGACTTCGGTTGCGAGATTTCATCTTTAGGGAGGGGGGTCAGGGGGGGATTTGATTTTTTAACAAAGTTTTTTTAAATCAATAATTTAATAGTGTTTTTAGGTCTAATATTGAATTTTATGTATTAAAACAGCCTATTTAGGCCTAAAAAGTGTATTTAAACACTCTTTTTAACTAAAAACCCGTGTTTTTGACAGTAAATAAAAAATATACTTCCGAATTGGTCGGGAGGGGGGGGAGGGGTGTCAGCCTCGCTAGGGGGAGGGGGGTTAGGCCGGACCGCTCTCGAGCTTTGGGGAGGAGGGGGGCCCTGAATTTTTTCTAGGGGGGGTCCAAAATTTTGGCTCTAGGGGGGGGGTGCACCCCTCTGTCCACCCCCAAAAAACACCTATGAGGGGGGGTCGGATTTCAAAATCTAGAGGGGGGTAAGGGTTAAAAAATTTTAAAATTGGGGAGGGAAGCCCCCTGGATTTTTTTCTGGGGGGGGGGGGTCAAAATTTCGAGGCTAGGGAGGGTGGACCCCACCCTACCCCCCTTGTTCATCTATGATTGCAACGCGTTTAACTAACTGTGCATTTTAAGATTCGGTTAATTTCGGCCACTTTAAAATTTAGGTTAAAAAACCTGCCGTTTTTTAGTGTTTTTAAATATCATCGTACTACCCTATTTATAAAGAATTTTTTTGCTCGTTTGTCATTGTTTGACGTTTTTTAAGCCAAAGATAAAAATTCAAGAAAAATATAGGTTATTAAAACTTGTTTTTTTTTTAAGGTTTTCACATAATTATACAAAGTCTTGCTAATAACTATTAAAATTTGAAAACGGAAAAAAATTAAGTTATATCTACCAAGAACAATACATAAGGATAAATTTGCAACCTTTAAAAATTTTTATTGTTCAGTTTGGCAATAGTTATAGCCATTTTTTCTAGGTGGCCAAAACTAATGGCTCGCGCCTTAATTTCGGCCACTATAAAAACAAAAATTTATACCTCCACTAGCCTACACGAACGAACGACAA